>BQNB010002028.1:109306-129947 GCA_026074375.1 Tanacetum coccineum | reverse complement strand
AGTAAACGCGTATCGGACTAAAATAATTAGCGATCATTAATAGAGTCGTACAATGACACGAAAATGAGAAATGTTACAGCTACATCACCATCTAATCGTTTTAGCGAAATTATATTTATAAAGTAAAAACGTTTATAAATAACCCTTTAACAAAAACGGCGTAAAATGCACGTTTCAAATCCGATTTGTATGTTTCTTGCGCCCACGTCTTCGTACTAAGACGATGTATCAAAATAAGACATTTTTAGGTTTTGAGTCCACTGATGAACAATATCAGTTCACATATTTATTTATATAAGTTTAATAGTCGTAAAACCCGTAAATGTCGTATCTTATTCGTTATAGCTCCGTTTTTAGCTATTCTTTCGAGCACGTTCTTGTAATTGAAAGTTTTTATCATATTATTGATGTTTTCAAAGTATAAGTTCCTGCCATGAATAGTAACTTTTAAAAAAATTGTTTTATAAGAGTATTAACTATCGTAAACTCGTAACTAGCGTATCTTCTTCGTTATTAATTGGTTTTTCGAGTTCTTTATGACCCCACGATCCTTGTGACATGTAGTATTTTATAAAATCATAAAATATATATGTAAATTTCGAACTCCAAACAGCCCCTTTAGATATTTTTCTCAAAATGTGTTTAAAACTTATTTTTAGGACTTTTTAGCTTTACCACTTTGTTCCAAATCCATTAGAACTCTTAATATCTTATGTCTTATACTCCTAGGGTCCTTAGTATATGATTAATCCAAAGATTATCCAAGAATTATAAAATTTACAAGTAAATAAGTTCCTAGATGGTGATTAACTACATAGACATATATATGCATAAAATGATGAATGTAAAGACATAAAGGGTTTTAGATAACCTTAGAGTGATGAAATATGATACCCAACACAATCTAAACCCTTGTTTAGATTGTAAACCCAAGCTTGCAAGATCTTGATTTCCTAAACCCTAACTTTGCATTTTCTTGCTTAACACTTGTAAAGGATTAACCAAGCCTTCAAATCTTCTTAGGACATCTTAGATATGATGTAGGTATGTATGTAAATGTGTTATATAAAATTTGATATGGATTTGGTTGTGTTTGGGGTGTTGCCGTAGCCAAGAGAGGGAGGAGGGGAGAGATTTTGTGATGAAATTTGTAAAGAAATGTAAGTTATGATTTTGTAGTCTAGTTAGGGTATATATAGGGGTTAACTAGGGTTAAGGAACTCTAGTTAAGTCTAACTAGGGTAAGGTTAAGGAAATATCTAAAAGATATTTTAGATAAATATCTAATAAATATCTAGGGTTTTAAAAATGTGTATAAGTGATTTCCGGGTATGCTTAAACGTATTTAATTGCGAAACGTAAACGTCTTACGCAACCAATAAAAATAAAATATAAAAAGTTAATTATTACTTTCATAAAAATAATATATTGCTTGCTTGACGAAAACTTTAATTCGTTTGGTGTCCGATTACGCTAAACGATAATTTTTTTAACTTACGCGATTTAACTTAACTATTAAAATTTAAAAGCGAACGCGTACGAGAAAAAAAATAATTAGTGAAATATATGACGTTGTAAATGACCTGAAAATACGAAATGTTACATGGATGTAATATTTCTTCACTTGATGATGGAAGTATTCTTCTCTTGCACTTAAGGAATTGAGCTTAGATCACTTGAAAATAAAGCTTTATGATTAAATGATCAAAGGATTTTAATGAGATGTGTGGGCTGTTTTAGAACAGAAAGAATGGGTGCAAAAGGTAAGAAAATAGTAAGAAAAAGTCCAGTATTTATAGGACAAACTGGAGGAGCGTCAGTCTATGGGCAGTCCCCTTAAATAGGTGGGCGGTCCCCTTAAAATTAATGGGGCCACCCGTGTATTTAAGGGGGTCGCCCTAGACTAAGGGCTCCCAAGTTTGTCTATTGTAAGGTCCTTATAAAAGGAGAGAGATTGTTTGATCCTTTTCTCTTTTAGATTTTTCAGATTTTTTGTGATTTTTTTTCTTTATTTTTATCTTTTTTTTTATAACATGTCCAAACTATAATTCACTGAAAATACTCAAACCAATCAAGGGATTATCCATGAAGACAAAATAATTAGTATGAGATATCAAGGTGATGAACTACATTCTTCAAGGAATACCCAATGATATCTATAATTCTGTTGATGCTTGCAACGATGCTCAAAACATGTGGAACCGGATCAAGAGACTGATGCTAGGTACACACATAAGTAAGCAGGAAAGTCACTCAAGGCTCATGAATGAGTTTGATAAGTTTGTGGTTGAGGATGGTGAATCATTGACATCCGTGTATATGAGAGGTTTTCAACACTCATCAACATTATGGATAGGAACGAAGCTAAACCAATTGAAATATCCATCAACACCAAATTACTTAACTCATTGCAACCTTTGTGGAGCAAATATGTCACCTTGACTCGTCAAAAGTTTATTCTTAAAAAAGAACATTATGACATATTGTATGATTATTTGAGTCAATTCAAACCTCATGTCAAAGCTTCTAAAGCAAAGAAAGTTGCCGGAATCATGATCCATTAGTGTTAGTTGCAAATTTACATGCAAATTTCCAATATACTCATGGCAAGTCCATCATACTCGCGTTCACCACAACCATACTATGTCACTCATCCTTTGTTTGTGATTGATAACGATGATGATTATCAAGGGGAGATATAAGGAGATGCTCAGAAAGACAAGCTTTCCACTGCAATGATATTATTGGCATGAGCTATTATTCAACATTACTTAACTCCAACCAATAATCGACTTCGCACATCATCAAATACAAGGAATCAAGCTGTGATCCAAGATGGTCGGGTAGATATTCAAAGCAAAAATGTTGGCTATGCTGGGAATGGTAACAGGAATGCAGGAAGGACAAACAGGAATCAAGCAACTAAATACAAAAAATGAGTTGATTCAGAAGATTGAGGAATATAATCAGAATGTTTAGAGGATTCATGAACCGAGTCAAATCTGGGAAAAACAAATGTTCAATGATACAACTATATGGAAAAGGACACTATGCAGAGAGTGTCCAAAAACCCAGAGTTGTTTGATGCTATGTATTTCACGGATAGTAGATGTTGGATAGGTTGCAAAAGATGAAGCTGGATGTCAGTTCGGATGTAAAGGAAATTATACTTACTTGCTCATGAATGCTTATGGTGTTGATCAGCTGAAAGGGCTCATTGCATCGGTGATCATGATAGCACACATTTCAACTCTACTTAATGACAAGTCTGATGCTGATTTATCAGTGAGGTAGATTGATGTGCTGTCGTGTTATGGTCAATTAGTTGATTATAAAGTTTTAAATTTTATATTTAGCTGACAAACCTTAAAACACACTTTTAGAGCGTGCATACCCGTGTCAAGATAGTGTTCACGGTAAGTAGTGGTGTCAAACATAAGAGTGAAACACTAATTTCCTATATTCTTATCAGTATTTTAGTTTCTAATTAAGTCTCATGTTAATTCTAGTTACTGGTTTAAACCTTATGCTATATTACAGTGTCTAATGATATGGGGGTTTTCCGCCTGAGAGACTGGCACAGGTTGGTGGTGCAATATCAATCAATACATAATAAACACTAAGGTTGGAAATCAAAAGTAGGAAAGCGGTACAAGCAAATGATAGAAAACTATATTAGCCAAATTAAATCCAGTTAAATGTGGGTTTATTTGTTTTAGTTCAATGATTTACTTATCTCGAAGCGATTAATCCTAAGACCTAGACACGATTAATCCTGTCATAATTAAGCTATCCGCATAAAGCATCCTTTTGTTTAATTAATACTCTATCTCAGGGAATCAAAGCTATTGTGGTGATCTGTTTAAAACCTTAGCCATCAGAGACTTTCCACTTATTGCTTGACGGTGTTTGATACTGGTAGTCTTACTATTGAGTTCTTTACCAATTAATTAGAAAAACTACTTGTTGAAACATAAAGGGTCACCCTTCCGGTCCAACTAAGCTCATATTAAGAGTTAAGATAGATTGTTATTTTGTGATCTTATTGGTCCCAGTAATATAAAAACACGATTGGAGAGTATCCCAGTCTATATAGATATTTTTGGTATCATTTAGACCGGTTGAATGATAGGTCGCATATTAAAACACATAAACACTGTATACGATGATAACCTTAATTAAACCAATCAACGATTAATTAAGAAATCGATTTTAAAAATAAACCATACATTAAACTTCATTAAAGATGGCTAATACCCGAGGGGATTAGCCCACAACCATTGTAATTATACAAGCGTAATCAAACATGAAAATTAAACGTTTTAAGAGGTAAAAAATTACACGAGGTCTTCTATGGATTCGTGCTCAATGCTTGACCTTGGATGGCTATTCTTCTCTTCTACAATTCGTTCTTTAGTGAGTATTGGTATTAATAGAATATGAAATGCACACACCGAAAAAGTATTTTTGAGTTTTTATTTATAGTGTTTGAATACAACTCGATACGTCGTATCTCGGCTGGACCAATACGGCGTTATAAGGGATGGATTTCCTTAGAGTGAGCGCTAACGTTGTTCTCAATTAATCAGTGATATCATTCCCAATTTACATTTATTACTGTATCTTTGAATAGTTATCTTGATGGATACGGCGTATGGAAGTAGAGTGATACGCTGTATTGGGAATTGGTCAAACGCGTTTTCTTGTGAAGTTCAGGCGCTGATACGCCGTATCTCTTTTGCTGGATACGGCGTATTGGTCAAAAAATCAGCAATCTTCAAATGTCTTCATTTTAGCTCCAAATTATGTGTCTTTTAGCTTATCTTCACAAAACACTCCTGAATTACTGCATATTTATACTTTAAAGCAATTAAGTACCAAAATCTGCAATATTTGAAAGAAGTGGGCAAAACAGATGGGATAAATGATATTATAAAGTGACGTTATTTGATGTCATCAAATATCCCCACTTGAATCCTACTTGTCCTCAAGTAGACTTTAGAAAAGTTTTGAAAATGTAATCCAACCGAAGTTAAGGATTTTTCCGTTTTAAGGCATCGTTTTTGTTCTAATCTCCTTCATAACTAGCTCTTACGAAATATGGAAATGTAAACAATCATATCACTCAACTAATCTAGGGTGCAACATTTAATTGTACGCTCATTTGCGTCGATCGTGATTTGTTTAGTTCATAAGTCCTTGGCAAGGGATACACATCTCCGCCGACGCTAGAGCTATGATAGGAACAAGTCAAAGATAAATTGGGTTAAGAAGGCTTAATGTTAATCATTCAATAGTCTTTCCACCATTAAGTACCACACAAACTAAGGCTGTTAAACACGTATACATGGACGAAACAACAGACTAGACTTGCATGGCTCGTACACATCCTCGTTCGAGTAAGTTCTTAAGGTTTGTTGTTTACTAGGAAAGGGAAGTAAATGGTGTTAAATAAAATTACAAAACAAATAGATTAAAGCCAACAAATAAGGTATGCAGTTGCTAGTAACTTTCCCTGATCGTTCCATGATAAAGACTCGAACATATAGACAAATGCCTCGATCATAGAATTGACAAAGATAACCTAATTTGGAATAATAACGTTTCAACTTCCCTTACATCCCGCTTTTTACATACTTTTATAGACTAAGTGATGATATCGGCATTTTTACAAGACTTTACATCGTTGTATTTTTGTAAACATATCACGATATAATAGATCCTTCCAAATAATTCCTTCGGATAAACTTCTTTTGAACGACTCTATTTTTCTTCTTCTCTTTTTTTGCTGCTTTGTTTTTTATTTTTCTTTTTTTGCAATACATCATTAAATTCTCGGAAGTAATTTCTCACTATCATAATTCATTTCGTTATTTTTTTCCTTGTAACGCTTCTTCTTCGGACATGATTCATAATCGCAAAAGTAGTAAAACACACGAGCTACATATTTTTCTCATTGCATTGTGCAACTTCCTGACCATTACAGAGATAGAAAATTTCACTTTGACGCAGGAAATACAAAACTTTACACGAAAGCAACTAGATCTTTGATAAGATCTATTAGGCTTAATTTACACTGTAGGCTAAGGTGTAAAGGTGTAACGAAACATATAATTTTTGGTGTGAAAAAGACAAGAATGGCTCAACAGGTTGTTCTAGGGGATCTTACTCTAAAAGCAAGAGTAAACAAAGGGTTACACGAGGGTTTAACTAACTAGTGTAGTTAGTTAATTTTACTACATGTAGGCTATTTGGTTTAATCCTAGAAATTTATTAGTTGAACATGTTCCTCCATCTAAATCCATAAGTACTCATCATGGCGGGTTCACGATGTGATATACCTGTGCCAAGTTTAAAATCCACTACATCACCGGACACACTCATAATTTTGTGAAAATTTTTAGCAAATCAATTAGAAACGGAATAGCTTAATTCTCACATTTATGACATCAAGGTGTTATATCGTGCGGCTTGGGTAATATAACTAGTGATTTTTACAAAAGTCATGCTAATTTTTTTTAATTTGGACTATTTTTAAGCACTTTTAAGCATGTAGCATGTTATTTTCTAAAAAGGAGGACAAGTACGTTCTACTTCTCCATCCCTCACTTAAATTATACAACGTCCTCGTTGTATAGATAAAATAATTAAATAATAAGGGAAATAGAATTAGAACGGAAAACTCCCTGATGTTTTGCTTGTGATGATTCTTCAAGATGAGTTCTTGAGCAAAAAGTGTGTTAACTAGGGCTTCAGAATGCCCGAATAAGTTCAACACATGTCTTTTTCAGATTATACCATATCATAGTTTTAGCAAGGTCCTACATAAAAGATTAGAAGACAAGTACAATTGCTATCTCGCTACAATGTACAAGAAAAGGAAAACAATTTAAACACACAACTGTACATGGATCAATACGTCGTATCCCAAACCCTAGGATACGCCGTATGGTTCCTGTAAAAACAATTAAATACTAAAAATTAAATATTAAGTTTTTAAATATGATTTAACGTTCAAGACACGTCTTTCGCGTATCGGAGGGGTTCGATACGCCGTATAGAGTGTCTGGGAAGACAGACTCGTGCAACAAACAATTAAAATGCGTCAAACAATTAAAATGACCGGGTTGTCTCTCGGAAGACTACTTTTGGGTTCAGTGGTCTAAGTTCGACTCTTTTTTCTTTTCCAGCTTTCACAATTTCTATCTCCAACATTATGTCAATATATGGTCCATGCAAAGGTCTCTGAAATCTTGAGCTTGTAATCAATGAGCTATGTTGCTGAACTTACTGCCAGACTTGTTTCTATAACATAATAGCAAACCAAAATCATATTATAATGTATATATCAATAATTCATTTGTATAGTCAAAGTTCTCAAAAGATAGTAATCAAGATAGTAAGAGGGAAGAAATCAAGGGTCGGGCTGGTCATCGGTCCGAGGAGCTATGGAGGTGCTGGCATCGCTTGTCCTAGGTCTGACATGTCTCTGGTAGGGAAGCCGTGAGCTGCCAACGAGGGTGCTGTCAAATGCCTGATAAGTACGTCCACTGGCATCTATAAGATGCGTCATACAACTGATCATCTAGGTGGAGTCATAGGCTTGTTTAAGTAATAGGACTCTTAACCATCCTCGCAAGCCCCAACCACTCTGTTCGTAACACGCGTATCTCTCCTCGATCATATGATCCTCGTTGTGTGACATGGTCCGGGACTGAGGTGCGCTGTGGTTGGCGGTTAGCTATGGTGCCTACACGGGTGCTGGAATAACCCTGTGCACCCATCGTCAGCTGCAGGCATGAGCCCATCAGCGGCTGCTGGAGGCACAGCTGCATAAAACAGCCTGCTGCCTCTTCTGGGTCTGAGGTACCCAAGCCCAGGTATCATGTACCTCGAGTAGACTGGTGGTCCTTCCCTAGCTTTGTAAATCGTTAAACGGAACAGATCAGCTATACAACCTCCGATACATCCTCTTTATTCCCTCATCACTAATCTAAACAAAATGAGCTAGCCAGCCGCCTAATGAAGTTCCATTCTGGACAACGAGCTCCACTCTTCTCCCCTACATATGAAGAAAATAAATATAGTGTAGTAGATGTAGGACATTAGCTGTCCCACGGTCCATAGTCCGCAAATAGAAAAGGTCGACCCTAGTCACCTTCTCCGCCCCCTGTCCTTTACCAAAAATACTACATGCAATCATCCTATGGCACAGTCTCCTCACAGGGTCCCTAATGTAAACATAAGAGGGGACGGGCCTTAAGAAATCCCTGTCGTTCGAACAATATCTCGACCCCATAATCCTTAAGATTCCCTTTATTCGGGGATTCACCCTCTTACTATCAGCCCTCAATAAGTCCAAACCATAGCTTAGCCATCTCCTCCTCAGAATACAAACCCAATGCCAGAATAAACTGCCTCCATGTCATCCTCCTCCTAACTCCACCGAGCTAAAAACAGAGTGTATTAGCAACATCAAGCCCCATCTTAGTATCACTCATCCTACACGTGCTCAAAAACTCTAGTATAAACTCCCTAACCAATGGTACCCTGACCTCAAACAACCTCCTCCATGCGTGACTGGTAAACAATGCCTCTCCATCATCCCAGTGTATATCATACTCGCCTATCCCCCAAAGTCTGCCTCATACCATCAGTTAACCCAAAAAGTCCAAAACATGCACTCGGTTAACCGGCCTATCCCATATAATCTTGAGCCTTTTACTCATAACTGTGTATGGTCCCCTTATCGTATCCATCAACCTGGTATCTAAGCCATGGGTGTATTAGGTCATGGTGTGGTAATGGTGCCATATCTGGAAGAAAATTGAATCAGTACACAGTGTAATGTGTCTTTTAACTGTTGTGTTTTTAGGGGTGGATACGGCGTATGGGTGATTCACATACGCGTTTAAGGGGTTATGTGATGACGGCGGGCGGTTAGGTATATTGAAATATGCCGTCAACTATGGTTATTATAATGAGTATACGATGTATTGGGGTATGAATACGCCGTATGTAAAGGGATTACAATTTATACGCCGTATCCAGAATAATGGATATGCCGTATAGGGATAAATTAGGAAAAAAAAACCTTTGATACGACATATTCATTGAGAATGAATACGCCGTATCGCTTTAACAGAGTAAACAAAAAATATTTGGGTTTTCCCCAGTTTTACTCATTTTAACCCAAAGCTTTTAACAGTCTATTATTACAGGTTTTCTTGTTCTAAAAAAAGCGGGGGGCATATAGTAGTCATAAACGGCAAAACGCGAAACCCTAAATCTAAACCCTAACCCTAATTTATAATTGAAAAGGAAAGAAAGGGATTTAAACATACCTTATGTTAGGATCTGAAGGGTATAACAAGCAGTAGATTGAGATTGAATTTGAGGGTGCGATAAAAAAAATTGTTTAAAATTATAGTGAGAAAGTGTGTATGAAAGCGAATTCGGCGTATAAGCTGGGTTTTTATACCCACGCTGGATACGCCGTATTAGGAAGTGTCCAATACGCCGTATTGGATGTTCCTTTGTTGACTTAGTCAAAGTAGTTTAAAATGTTTAATACGACGTATAGATGTTTCCATGATACGCCGTATTCATTTGTGGGGCCAAATTTCTAAAGATTTTAACAGAGTAAAGAAAAACATACCTTGGCCTCCGCAACATCCTTGTATGAGCACCATCCTTATAATACTGTTTAGGGTCGAACGGGATGCCAGATGGCACATATAATTTTTTGATCAGATTTAATGGCATCCAGTTAAAGCAATTCCAACTCACATTTTTGCATCAATTTTATGATAAAAAAAATTCTCGTTGAATCGTTGATTTTTTCTCAGGAAGCTCATTGATCTTTTTGTTTGTTAATCCTGACGGCATGTGTTATTCGAGATTTACATTGCTGTCCTTAAATCGTTTTCAGTATTATCAGGAAAAATTACGTTAGAGGAAATGAATCACAAAGTGTAAGCATTTTGTTCCTCTCATCATTATTCTGGACAATTATGTTTCAAATTTATCGTTATGTTAGGAACTTACAGGTGGTTCAATTAGAAGAATCGTGATTTAGACGTCTAGGCCATCATTTATAAACAATGCTCTGGGAATTAATTTTCGAAAAACGTGAAGCAGTTATATGCATCTAAATAATCGCCCGTAGGTTTGGGTGATGAAGGCATATTGTTTTTACCATTATCACTTTTCGGATCCGTTTTTAAATCATTGATAGAAATTATTTATATGAAAATGAATTTTCATCAAAAATTATCGTGTAATCTTCATCGTCGGATTCGTCTAATGATATTTTGAAATCAATCTTGTTTTTGTTAGGAGGACTTACCGTGGGTTCACACTGCGGATGCAATTATCGGACGTGTGATGTATTATCAAAGACTAGGGCTGGGAATCAGTTTTTGAAAGTTCTGCGAAGCAATATCCTCATCTTAATACTATTTATCTTTCCTGGGGGAAAATTTGTTTTGGCCATTTTTCCAATTAAATGTTCTACCATGTCTTGGAGCTTTTTCTTCTTCAAGTCTGATGGATTCCTCTATGGTGATATTTGGGTCGTCCATTTTTACATGTAATGAACTTGCTATGGAGAGAAAGGTCAAATGGACTAATACGCCGTATCAGGTAGACTGAATACATCGTATTTAATAGGAATAAACAATGCAAGAATTTGAATAAACAGTTAAAACACATAATGCAAATAAATACAAACATAATTTAGAACAATTATATTATGCTAAACTAAACTAATTAATGGTTAGAAATACTAATAAGAATAAGGTTTAAATTATATCACTCCCCGACAACGCTGCCAGAACCTAATTGTTGTCGTTAGTGTAGGGTTCAATTATTTGATTGTCAAGTTTTAATTTATATTTAGCGACAAACCAAAAACATCACTTAAGAGCAGTGTACCCGGTCCAAGATGGAGTTTCACGGTTTAGTAGGGTGATAATTAGAACACTAATTAGTGAAACACTAATCTAATTTTTCTTATAGTATTTTTGTTGAATTAGTCTATGTAATTCTAATTACTGGTTTAACATTTGCCTATATACGTATGGTATAATTGATATTGGGGGTTTTCGCCTGAGTGACTGGAACAGGTTTGCTTCGTGACAATATCTAATTCAATACTAATAACACAAAGGCAAGAAAATCATAGATAGAAAGTGGTACACGCCAAATGATGAGAAAAGTGTATTTGCCATTATTAAAATCCAGTAATTACATGTTGAGTTTGTTTTTTTTGTGCAATGATTTAATTTTCTTGAAGCCGGCATTATCATTCTTAAGACTAGGCAGAGACATCATCCTGTAGACCTAGACCCAATTAATCAATGTCACAATTAACTACGCGTCCGCATAAAGCATCCCTTAGTTTAAATATAATCTATCTTAGGGAATCAAAGCAGTGGTGATCCTGTTAAAACCCTAGCCCAACAATACTTTACCCAATTATTGTTTGACGGTGTTTTATATATTGGTAGTCCACTATTCAAATCTTTATCAGTTAATTAAGAGCATGATTGCTGAAACATAAACGGGCCACCTACCGGTCCAACTAAGCTCATAATTTAAAGATAAAGACAGAACGTTATTTGTGATCCTATTGGTCCAGTAATATAAAACACGATATGGAGAGCTATCCCGATATCTAGGTTACTTTTTAGGTATCACTAGACCCAGTTGAATGATAGGTCGCATATTCAAACACATTACCAAGTATGAGGTGATAAACATAATTAAACAATCAACGATTAATTAAGAAATCGATTTTAAAACAAACCAAACATTAAACTTTCATTAAGATGGCTAATACCCGAGGGTATTAGCTCACAACCATTTTAATTATACAAGCATAATCAAACAACTAAAATCGAACGATTAAGAGAGTAAAAATTACACGATATCTTCTATGGATTCGTGATCAATACTTGACCTTTGTGGCTGATCTTCTCTTTTAAAATTAGTCTTTAATGAGTATGATATAAAGAATATGATATTGTACACTAAAAACTCATCTTTGAGTCTTCTATTTATAGTGTCTGAAAAAGACTCGATACGCCATATCTGGCAAGGTCGATACGGCGTATTGGGCTGGATTCCTTGGAGTGCGTGCTACGTTCATAATAAATCAGTGATATCATTCCCAGTTTACTTGATTTACTGTATCTTCCAATAGTTATCTTCATGGATACGACGTATGTAGACAGGAGGGATACGCCGTATTGGAAATTGGTCAAACGCGTTCTCTTGTGAAGTCAGGCGCTGATACACCGGATCTCTTTTGTTGGATACGGCGTATTGGTTAGAAATAAGCAATCTTCAAATATCTTCGTTTTAGCTCTAATTTATGCGCCTTTTAGCTTGTCTTCACAAAACACTCTTGAATTACTGCATTTATCAACTTTAAAGCAATTATGTACTAAATTATGCAATAATTATATAAAAGTGGGTAAAACAGATGGGATAAATGATATAATAAAATAACGTTATTTGATATCATCATTTATTTAATAAATTCATAATGATAAAATAACGTTGGTTTAAAACGTAAATCATGAGTGTGAGATTTGAAAGTTATCAGAAAACGATTGTTTTCGTGAAATTCGGTAAAAAACTATAACGGTCATAAAAAGGTGAAATTTTGGTTGAAAATAAGTTGTCAAACCATATTTTGTGGTTTGAAGTGTTTTTAAATGGATGAGGAATGTCAAAAATTCATGTTTTTAGTCCGGAGTCGGCCGACAACGGCTCAAAAATGGATTTTTATAGCAATTTAATGTGATAGGTGTTGTGTGAATAACTTAGGTTTACGGAAAAATAATTTTGAACGCAATGAAAATAATAACTAAGTTCGGTTAACGTTTTAAATAGATAAAATTCAGTTTTTAAGTGATCCCGACACAAAACGGAAGACCCGAGACCCTCCCTAGGATCCATTCGGTCAAGGGAAGCAAAGAGGAGACAACATGGCTCTTTTTAAGCTAGCATGTCTTGCATAGTACTCTTATAACCACCATTACCTCAACTATTTCATTCATACATCTCATTTTAAAAATAAAAAACACAAAAATCTCTCCCTCTCTCTCTCTAGAATCAGACGAACTACAAGGAAGAAGAAAACAAAGATTTTGAAGATTTTCTCAAGAACTCGGGTTAAGAATAGATAATGGGTTGATAGTTATTAGACGCGGGTTATATAAAAGGTGTACGAGTTCATTCCTTTCGTGTCAAAACCGAACCAAGGTCATCCAAACTTGTAAGTTTTCTAAACTTTGTTAAAAGTTGTACTTTTATGGCTATTAGGGTGTTAAAACACTAGTTGTACAAGTTGATCATCGTAAAAATCGAATCTTGGAAACGAAAATGTGAATAAAGGGGTGTTTGTGCGTCGGCTTGTAAAGAAAGAAAAGAAAGGATTTTTAAGTTTGAATAAAATGGTTGTTATGGTAATTTTTCATTTTATGAAAGTGCTTAAAAGGGGCTTATTTTGAAGTTTTGCTTATTCAATAAGCTAGGTTATAGCTTATTTGGGGTTATTTTGTTTTTGGCTTGGGCTTGGCCCAATAAGGGTCCGTTTGGTTGTTTGGTCCGACACCAAGGTGGGCTCGGCCCACTTGGTTATTGGTTTTGGTATTTGGATTTGATTATTGGGCTTGGTTATTGGATTTGGTTATGTTTTCGGCTTATTTTTTAGCTTATGTTCTCGGCTTATTTTTAAGCTTTTATTTTTAGCTTATATTGAAAGCGTATAGCTTATTTGGTTTTGGCTTATATTAAAAGCTTATGGCTTATTTAGTTTTCGGCTTATATAAAGAGGCATATGGCTTGTTTGGTTATCGGTTTATATATATATATAATATTGTAAGCTTACAGCTTATTGTTTCGGCTTAATGAGCCACGGATACGGGATTTCGACTTATGTTTGTTACGGCTTAATGGGCTTAAGGTCCATTAGGTTTTGAATTATATTTTGAACTTATGTAAAGAGGTATGGACTAAGTTTTGCTATCGGGCTAATTACTTAAAGACCTTAATGGGCCATAAGGCCCAATAACAAGAAAAATGAATTTGTGGACTTATAAATGGACTAATGGATTTGATTTGGACTAAGGGAGATTTTGTTGGACTTGTCAAGTGTAAATGGATTATTTTGTTACAGTTGGATAAAATATGTTGAAGGTATTGATATAGTGTTTTGTCAGAAAATGTCGGGTTTGTGAAAAGTGTTTGAGATTATGGTTTACAACCTTGGAAAAAAGCAATATAGACGTACGGGTCATGCCGAATTTTCGAATTTTTTTTTACTTAGAAACTTTGCTTAAAAAGGGGTAAATTTTCAAAATTTTAATAATAAATAGTTATTTTACTTGGAAATTTAATGCAAGACAAAAGATATATTTTCCTTGAAACATTTTCTTAAATATTTAATATTTATAGTCGTTGTGTCGATTTGATATGAAGAAATAAAGGATGATTCTCATGGAAGATTAAGTGTCAAGGTAAAAGCTATTGATCATGGACATATTAAAATAAAGAGACGTTGTAATTACCCCGTTAGCCCAATAAGACAAAAATAATAATAAAATATTATTATTTATTTAAATTATTAGGTATTTATATATATATATATATATATATATATATATATATATATATATATATATATATATCTTACATTATATATAACAGGATAAAACAATGCCACCTCATGCAACATAAATGCCACATCATCATTAAAGAATGCCACCTCACCCAGAATTAATGCCACATCATCACCAAATAATGCCACCTCACCTTAAATCAATGCCACGTCAGCTTAAATCTTTGCCACCTCACCTTATTAATGCCATCTATGCAATAATATTTAGAAAATAATCCGGGTTGGTATAAATAATGCTAGTTTGGGATTCGACAACATGGGTTAATTAGGCACAAAGACTTATTCTCAACCATTGGAACCAGTTGTTTTTGTGATAGTTAATTGGCAAATATACAAATACATAATAGGCACCTCATTATATATTTGTTGAATTCTAGGTATAAAACTTATTTCATGTTATGAAAAATAAAATCGGGCAATTAGTTCCAAAAAATAAACCCCCCTAAAGTTTGTTCATTTCTTCTCAATCTAAACAAAATCTGATTATTTCAAATTGAAACCAGGAGCATAAATCAGGCGATTAATCTGGAAACTTTGACCAAGAAATGTATTTTCCAATAACCTTATAGATCACATAGCACATAATGTCAATCTCTACACTCAAAATCATAACTAATAAGAGGTTATGACTGGGATTAACAAATCTCAATTTAAGGTCATTTTTTATCTTTAATTTTCATTCGATTTAATCAGAATTTATGATAATTAATATATTTTTTGGTTAAGAGGATAATGAATACTCTTTAGATATTTGATAAATTAGAGAAATACGTTTGTATCCATTTACGGATTTATTTCATAAGGGTATGTTTTGTATTAAATTTATTTTTTTTTTTACTTATGCTTTATGTAGATTTGATAATTTTGATTCCTTTATTACATGTTTACTAGGCATATGATTTGCAGGCCGAACGGAACATGTTTGATGAAATGTCAAAGAGAAAGGTATTTTAAGGCTTTTTATTTGGGTTTTCAGTTTTTTTTATTTTGATTAGGGTTTGAGCAACTTTGGATTTTAATTGGGTACATACACCATATTTTTGCTTTAAATCATCCTTGATAACATTACTTAATCTTTTTAATTATTATTATAGTTTTGAGCCATTTTGGGGGTTTAATGCACATCAAAAATATGATGAGATTCCTCCTATTGAGGCGATTATTGCTACACTGGAGTTCGAACTTAAGTTGGTTACACTGAAGGTAAGGAGAATTAACTTTGTTTGATTATCATGGTGGGTTGTATAAATTCTGATTGGGTATCACATTTTTGCGTAAATTCCGATTGGTTATGATGCTCTTGAAAGTATGTATTGGTGTTGATATCGCAACCTGAATTATTGTTGCAGATGATGGATGTGGAATGAATCCAGAGGGCAACCTAAAAGTATGTATTGGTATATGAATCGCAACCTAAAAGTATAGTAAATTGTATAAGGATAGAGGTTTTCTATGTGAATCATAGGTTGACAGATTTTGAATGTTAAAACGCGCGAGCAGCCTAAATGTCCTTTTTCTATTTTGTGTAGTTTCTATAGATGCCAATTTGACCCAAAAACATGTAGGGAGATGACTCAGTTTGAATGGAAGCTATTGTATTTCTGTTCATGGTATGTTTGTTGTTCATCCGTTGCTTTTTTTACTCAGTTGAAACTTCTGAAGAAAGGTGTAAATAATTTTATGAATACAAAGGTACATACTGTAACATCTAAAGTAGAACGACGAAACGAAGCTAGATTTCGCGCCTACGCAAGAAAATAACTCTAACCCACCAAAAAGGTTGGTTGCCAATACTATTAAGTAGTTTACGTAATTCATGTATCAAGGCTGTTTTTCTTCACATATGTGGTTTATGGTAAGAAATTTGGCAGGCATGGGCGGCGTGTTGCCAATTTGGGATGACATACTATATAACTCATGCATATTCTTATTTTCAAGGGATATGATGTTACTAAATAATCGATCGGTTTTTTCACTTTCTCAGCAAGAGCATCCCTTTCTGATGACTTTTTCACTATCTGATAAAGATGAGGTACGTGCCTTATGTTTACAAGCTTCTATTAATAATGCTTACTCACGACCTAGAACTACTTATTCACTCGGTTAACTCGAAATAAACAGATTGGTACTTGCTTATTGTTAACAGATTGGTAGTTGCTAAGGCAAAGACTGTTGCCAAGCCGGTCTACTGCTACGCCAAAAGAAGCTGCTGTGAGATCCAAGGCTAAGGCAAAGAATGCAACAAATCTTTATAATCCGCTCTTCTGATATACATTAGTTACACAAGCATCAAAACCCACAAATGTAACTCAGCCATTTCCTATATCCATCAGCAGGTAAATCTACACTTTAAATTGACATGTAGCCAAATGAAGAATATGGATATACTTCTTTAGAGGGTCGTCTGAGAATCACTCACACTCTTTCATAGGGTGTTGTTTGATTGTTTAATGCATTCATCCGCTTTTTCTGATGGTATTTTTTATATCTTCTTTTGAGTTGTTAATACATTTATTTGAGCTTAATGATGATTGCTTTTATTCCAATTAATTCGTGAATGGATTTATCAAACTTACTACTAATTAGCTCACCATTTATTATAATGGTGTAAAATTGTGAAATTGGAACTCTTTTAACCAAGTATAATGACTAATCAAGGGTGTTTCGGTTTTACTGTTATTTCTAATTTTAAGACCGTTTGAGATTGCGTATGTAAGTGCTTACCTACTTATCAGGAAACATCTACCGATTCTAATAAATTAATTTGCTGGTGATAATATATGTGATTTCGAAACGTTTGTTGCGTGACACCATTATGGTGGCATAAAAAGTAATTTCCATTATCACTATTAAAAGGGGTGTTTGGACATAGACCTGAAATGGTATGGAACACGAATCATTGGCTAAGCGGTTGAATGATTGGTTTATTTTTAAAGTAATAGTATTTCCATGTCTTCTTTTTTTGACAGTTTTTACTACACTCCTACATGTGTCATGAGTTTTTGAATCTCTATTTTTTAACAAGAGATGTATACACACATGCACAAGGAATGTTTGAAAGTAACATGTAGTCACAGTTGCTTTCTGTCATTGAGTCTGCAATTAAAGAATCAAATATCACTCAAAATATTTTTGAAGCTAAATTTGTGAATATGCTAATCTTTAATCCCTATATAGGTTCCACAACAACTTCTTTTGAGAACTGAATGAATGGTATTTATCCGTTAAGCCTCATTTGAGAACTGAATGGTATTTATCGAGTAATTTAGGTTTTTTATTTTATCTGAGAATGGTTCCAGAACAAAGTAAAGAATGTGCACTAAAAGGTTATCGTGAAACTTCTTGATATAGCTACAAGATCTGATTATAAGTCCACATGATTTATCCATGTCTGCAATTCTTTAATCCCTATATAGGTTCCACAACAACTTCTTTTTGCACCTGTGTTGCGTGATTCTATAACAATGATGTTAATCACCCAAACTAAAGTGGTAAGAGGTTAATAACCATTTTTTGGAATCTATGTCATACTTACTCTTTTTACTCCATTATTAAGTAATTTTACTAAGAATATTACATTATTACAGGTGGTTTACAAAATGTCATTTTCCTATTTTGTGGTAAAGGTATTGGTGTTATATATGATGGATGCAAAATGTTACACATCTCCTTAAACCATCAGGTATACTATTATTCATGTTTTAATTCTTCTACTTTCATGTTTCTGTAGCATGTTTATATCACCATGTTTGAATTATCATGATCTTGATTATTTGAAATATCATATTTTTATTTATGTCGTTCCTTATGTTGGCAGATAATCAAATGGATTCCAACAACCCTACAAAGTTTGGATACCAAAAAGGTATGCTTTACATGGATATGTTTTACAGTACTCTTATCCTGTTCTTCCATATGATTAGGCAGATAATCAAGTGGTGCAGTAGCAAACACCCCCCAGAAACACCACTTTAAGCAACACCTCGTGTAATGTTTCATGTATTTTGCATAAAAAACCAAAGTGTGAAAAGAGAGCATAAATGGTTGATATTTTTTACATGCTTATGACTGTAGAAGATTTAAAGAATAAATTGAAGCCAATTTACAAAGCAAACTAGAGGCTGCTATCGGTAGAAAGGGTTCATTGCAGAATGTAGTTATTTAATAAAAAAATATTCTTAGGGAGAAAGTGTATTTCAGCTTAAAAGTTCTTTCTTTCTGTCACAGGCTGTGGCGCTGAGCTTGGACGGGAACGTTTTATTTATACTGCGTACTAATTATAGTTTTGGATGCAAGTAATCTACTTAATATTGTTCAAAATAAGAAAGTTGCTGATTATGTTTTCTTTCTCAAAATAGGTATCTCGACATCTATTCATCACAATGTGTTGGAAGGGGCCAATATCGTTACACGTAAGTGTATTATTCATTGATAGTATACAATTTGAATAATAATTGATCGACAACGTTTTATATTCCCTCATGTGTTTGATAAGGAAAAGAAGTCGGGACACGATGTGAGATACATGTACATCTACTAAATGTTCTTCATTGCAGAGGTGGCCATGTGTAGAAAGCAAGTCTTCATTTGTGCAAGTATCATTTTACCCTTTCCCAGATAGCATTTTTATAAAATGACAGTATTAGTGTAGATATTGTCTCATGCGCAGTTTCGCATTTGAAATTGTACGTGGCTTTCTTTATCTCAGTTTGATCCAAAATATAAAGATTATTGTAAGAACAATAACGGGTCACATAGGAGATAGGAAACCAATAATGATGCATTGAAACCGAATGTGAAAGTCTTTATTAGCGGAATAGAGAAGTGTTTGTGTACATACAAATTATTTTAGTTTAGAAGAAGTTGCAAAAAAATGATGTCTAATATAAGGGTCATATAAGAGAGAGTTAGATATTTAGACCCATTACTGGTGTACGTCAATAAAGAAATTAGTACGAAAACGATCCCCATTAGTTAGTCCTAATTATTAGTTTTGCCTTTCAAAAACAAAAAAAAAGTTAGTCCTAATTATTGTCACTAGGAAAGTGTTTTACCAAAGAATGCCAGACGTAGTGAACATTTTGGTTACATTGCTGGAAGATATAAGTGATAACAGCAGGAAAGTCACGAGACGCGAGATTTTGCAGCAGAGTTTTTGCAATTGCGAATCGTATACATGTAAATGGGAAAAATTGGGTTATGCTGATATCTCTGCCGGTGTCAAGAGGCTAAAACAAGATTTGCTTAAAAAGGAAATGGTTTAAACGGCTAGAACAAAAATAGCTAAAAAAGGAAACGGGTCAAATGGACTATAAAAAGTTGTCTTAAGTGTTTTAATTTAGCAAAGCTTTTAATACAGTTCTTTTTATATATGCAGGTTATTGTTGAAATAATATATTTTGTGTAATGGTACTTGATGCGTTAATTATCTAAAAAAATGAAATTATGTGTATAAATATTATATGCCAGGAGTTCTTTTAACCATGATTCATTTTAAGTATCTGTTATCACTATTTGTAACTTTTGGTAGCTTAATCATTTATCTTTGCATGTATCAGTTAACTATTTTGTTGATAAATTGAAAATATTTGTGTTAAGATCTTAGTTATCTTCTTAATATAATTGAATTTGTACTTGGTGTGTAGTTTTTAATAGCGTATACTGGACCTGCTTCAGATGTGCCAGTGGAACATGGTGAAAATTGTTATGCTTGAAGAAGAAAATTTAGCGTTACATAGAAAGACAAAACACCAGTGTTTGCAGAGAATTGGCTACCCAATCTATTTATAAGGATAGGTGTATTGCAGTGGACAATAGTGAAAATTAGGCAAGTATATGTTGATATTTAGGTCTCCAGATGAAGAATACAACATTATTACTTAGATGAAGCTCAGTTGCTACATCATTCTCGCGCGCTCGCGCAGCTCATATACGAGGAAGGTTTTTTAACTG
>BQNB010002028.1:91806-99306 GCA_026074375.1 Tanacetum coccineum | reverse complement strand
CTCAATCCGACGTCAAACGAATGAGTTACGTGAAAATACAAAATAGTATGACTCCTCAAAAATTTAATGTCTGTTCCTGTCACTTAAGTTTTTTCTCAATAAGTATATATAGGGGGTACCATGGTCTCTCGCTCACCTTGGTGCCCGACAAGGGTAAGGGTTGGCAATCTGATTCGAGGTTCCTCATCGTTCCTAGGCCCGTCGTAGACCAACCAAGGATCCTAAGAAGCGAGATCGGAACCGATCAAGGTTCCTCGGCCCGTCGTATACCAGACCGACCAAGGTTCCTCGCACGACGTAAACCTGCCCCGACGGTTCCTCGCACGTCGTAGCGACTTGACCAAGTTTCCTCGCACGACGTAAACCTGCCCCGACGGTTCCTCGCACGTCGTAGCGACTTGACTAACTTTCCTCGCACGACGTAAACCTGCCCCGACGGTTCCTCGCACGTCGTAGCGACTTGACTAACTTTCCTCGCACGTCGTAAACCTGTCCCGACGGTTCCTCGCACGTCGTAGCGACTTGACCAAGTTTCCTCGCACGACGTAAACCTGCCCCGACGGTTTCTCGCACGTCGTAGCGACTTGACCAAGTTTCCTCGCACGACGTAAACCTGCCCCGACGGTTCCTCGCACGTCGTAGCGACTTGACCAAGTTTCCTCGCACGACGTAAACTCCTCGCACGACGTAAACCTGCCCCGACGGTTTCTCGCACGTCGTAGCGACTTGACCAAGTTTCCTCGCACGACGTAAACCTGCCCCGACGGTTCCTCGCACGTCGTAGCGACTTGACTAACTTTCCTCGCACGACGTAAACCTGCCCCGACGGTTTCTCGCACGTCGTAGCGACTTGACCAAGTTTCCTCGCACGACGTAAACCTGCCCCGACGGTTCCTCGCACGTCGTAGCGACTTGACCAAGTTTACTCGCACGTCGTAAACCTGCCCCGACGGTTCCTCGCACGTCGTAGCGACTTGACTAACTTTCCTCGCACGACGTAAACCTGCCCCGACGGTTCCTCGCACGTCGTAGCGACTTGGACAAAGTTTTCTCGCACGACGTAAACCTGGGCCCCCCTGACGGTTCCGTCGCACGTCCAAGCGACTTGGAAAAAAAGTATGACTCCCTCAAAAATTTAGTGGTCTGTTCCGTTCACTTAATGGTTTTCTCATAAGATATATAGGGGGTACCATGGTCACTCGCTCACCTTGGTGCCCGACGGGGTGTGTAGTTGGCTATCTGATTCGAGGTTCTTCATCGTTCCTAGGCCCGTCGTAGACCAACCAAGGTTCCTCGCACGTCGTAAACATGCCCCGACGGTTCCTCGCACGTCGTAGCGACTTGACCAACTTTCCTCGCACGACGTAAACCTGCCCCGACAGTTCCTCGCACGTCGTAGCGACTTGACTAAGTTTTCTCGCACGACGTAAACCTGCCCCGACGGTTCCTCGCACGTCGTAGCGACTTGGAAAAAAAGTATGACTCTTCAAAAATTTAGTGTCTGTTCCTGTCACTTAAGTTTTTTCTCAATAAGTATATATAGGAGGGTGGTAGGAGTTGGAAGGTAATGAAGTCCGGGCACGAGTCGGCATATCCCTATTGAATGTGTGTTCCCATGCTTGGACGCGCGATGGCAAACTTCGCCCTCTAGTCGGTGCTTGCCTCGCAAGGCGCCGGCCGGGCTTGATAAAATCAAGCCTGCGGTGACCCGATACCTTTTTTAAAAAATTTTTAAAAAAAACTTTTCCAAAAAAAACCTTTTCGAAAAAAGCTTTTCAAAAAAAAAATTACTTTTCAAAAAAAAAAACTATATCGAGTCATCAAATTGCGCGGGTGGTGGGTTTCGTTGCTTGTGGGTTTTGTTGCTTGTTGATCTTGCTTATGTGTTTGCTCGAAGGGATTTGTTTCTCATGTTGCTTTGAGTGTTTGCTCGTGACGATGAAGGTTTCTGTGTCAACATTCGTTGCTTGACGAATGAAGTTTCCGTGTTCTACGATTTGTTGCTTAGTTTTTGTCGTGACTCTTCGTATTACATGGTTACTGAAGTTGTTTGGTCTCGTTTGCCGGGCATGTTTAGTTCGACTTTTTCCCTCTATGTGGATACATTGGCAAGTGATGCATTATGTTGGTTCCGTTCCTGAATTTCTCTATCGCTCGGTGCATCTGGGTTGTTTTTGGCTTTTGGTTGCTTTGCTTTTTTTTTGGCTTTTGACTGAACGGTGGCTTCACGTGGGATTGCTTCGGGATGATGTCCCGTAAAGGTGCATGATGGTGTTTGGTTTGTTACGTGTGGTTGGCTAGCGGCGCTTGACAACAACTTCCATGCTTTTCATACCTTTTCAGTTATTTCGACAAGGCTTGTATCGCCTTGAACGAGTTGCGGGTTTTACTTGTTATTTGAAACCTGATCAATGGTATGGATTGTATAGATTAAAGTTTCTTTCGTATTTGCGGTTGCAATTTGCGTCGTGAGGTGAACCATGAATGCGGTCCTCTTTGATCCACCTTGTTGACGGAATGTTTCAACATTGTGGACATTAGCATTGCTTTGGTCCTTGTATACGAACAAATAGTGGGCATGGATCCTAACGATTCTTGTTTGCCCTCTTATTAGCGTTCCGCTTCTCTAAAAACGACCTGTCTACTTGTTGGCTGTCATTCCGTGGTGCTACGTCGAAGAGGAATGCTACCTGGTTGATCCTGCAAGTAGTCATATGCTTGTCTCAAAGATTAAACCATGCATGTGTAAGTATGAACAAATTTAGACTGTGAAACTGCGAATGGCTCATTAAATCAGTTATAGTTTATTTGATGGTATCTGCTACTCGGATAACCGTAGTAATTCTAGAGCTAATACGTGCAACAAACCCCGACTTCTGGAAGGGATGCATTTATTAGATAAAAGGTCGACGCGGGCTCTGCCTGTTGCTGCGATGATTCATGATAACTCGACGGATCGCACAGCCTTTGTACCGGCAACGCATCATTCAAATTTGTTCCCTATTAACTTTCGATGGTAGGATAGTTGCCTACTATGGTGGTGACGGGTGACGTAGAATTAGGGTTCGATTTCGGAGAGGGAGCCTGAGAAACGGCTACCACATCCAAGGAAGGCAGCAGGCGCACAAATTACCCAATCCTGACACGAGGAGGTAGTGACAATAAATAACAATACCGGGCTCTATCGAGTCTGGTAATTGGAATGAGTACAATCTAAATCCCTTAACAATGATCCATTGGAGGGCAAGTCTGGTTCCGGCAGCCGCGGTAATTCCCGCACCAATAGCGTTTATTTAAGTTGTTGCAGTTAAAAAGCTCGTAGTTAGACTTTTGGTTGGGTCGGTCGGTCCGCCTCACGGTGTGCATCGGTTTACTCGTCCCTTCTGTCGGCGATGCGCTCCTGGCCTTAATTGGCTGGGTTGTGCCTCCGGCGCTGTTACTTTGAAGAAAATAGAGTGCTCAAAGCAAGCTTACGCTCTGTATACATTAGCATGGGATAACATCATTGGATTTCGGTCCTATTACGTTGGCCTTCGGGATTGGAGTAGTAGGATTTCCGGTCCTATTACGTCTGGCCTTTCAGTGATCGGAGTAATGATTAAACTAGGGGACAGCCTGGGGGCAATATCGTATTTCATAGCAGAGGTGAAATTCTTGATTTAAAGAAAAGACGAACAACTGCGAAAGCATTTGCCATAGGATGTTTTCATTAATCAAGGAACGAAAGTTGGGGGCCCGAAGACTATCAGATACCGTCCTAGTCTCAACCATAAACTATGGGCCCCGACCAGGGATCAGGCGTTTTTCTTATATTACTTCTGCTGGCACCTTATGAGAAATCAAAGTTTTTGGGTTCCGGGGGGAGTAAATATGGTCGCAAGGCTGAAACTTAAAAGCGGAATGACGGAAGGGCACCCACCAGGAGTGGAGCCCCCTGCGGCTTTAATTTGACTCAACAACGGGAAAACCTTACCCAGGTCCAGAACACAGTAAGGATGAAGACGAGAGCTCTTTCTTGATTTATGGTGTGTTGGTGCAATGGCCCGTTCCTTAGTTGGAGGGAGCCGATTTGTCTGTTAAAATTCCGTTAACAACGAGAACCTCATCCTCTCTAACTAGCTATGTGGAGGTATCCCTCCACGGCCCCAGCTCATTAAGGGACTATGCCTTTTAGGCCACGGAAGTTTGAAGGCAATAACAGTCTGATGAGGCCCTTAGATGTTCTGGGCGCACGCAGCGCTACACTGATGTATGCAACGAGTATAATAGCCATGGTTGGGCGCGGACCAGGCCCGGGAAATCTTAAATTTTCATCGTGATGGGGGATAGATCATTGCAATTGTTGGTCAAACGAGGATTCCCTAGTAAGACATCCTACAGCATCAGCTCGCTTGAACGACGTCCCTGCCCCTTTGTACATAGCACCGCCCCAGTCGTCTCCTCCGATTGAATGGTCCGGTGGAATTGTTAGGATCGCCGACGTGGGCGTTCCCTGCCTGCGACGTCGCGAGAATTCCACAGAACCCTTATCATTTTAGAGGAAGGAGAAGTCGTAACAAGTTTACCGTAGTGAACCAGCGGAAGGATTCATTGTCGAACCCTGCAAATCAGAACGACCCCGTACACACGTAAAAAACAACCGAGCGTCGAGTGGATTAAGCACTTGTATTGTGATCCTCTCGATGGGCTTTGTTGATGTGCATTTACTTGTTTCTTATTGACAAGGAGACGGTGAATGGTCATTGGCGGCAATAACAACGCCCCACGCACAGTGTGCCAAGGAAAATCTAAAACTTAAGAAGGCTTGTTTTCATGTTGCCTCGCCAACGCGTTCGCGTGGTGCTCATGGGACGTGGGTGGGCTTCTTTATAAACACAAACGTCTCCTCGGCAACGGATATCTCGGGCCGAGCATCGTGAAGAACGTAGCAAAATGCGATACTTTGGTGTGAGATAGCAGAAACCCAGTGAACCATCGAGTTTTTGAACCGCAAGTTTGCGCCTGAACTTTTGGCTGAGGGCACTTCTGCCTGGGCGTCACGCACGCGTTCGCCCTAACAAATCTTTGTTGTGGCGGATATTGGTCTCTCACCGTGCTCAATGGTGTGGTTGGCCAATAGAGTCCCATCGATGGACGCAACGAACTAGTGTGGTCGAAAAACCCTCGTATCTTGTTCTGTGTTAGTCGTAAGGAAAAACTCTTCAAATAACCCAATGTGTTATCTTAGGATGACGCTTCGACCGCGACCCCAGGTCAGGCGGGACTACCCGCTGAGTTTAAGCATATCAATAAGCGGAGGAAAAGAAACTTACAAGGATTCCCTTAGTAACGGCGAGCGAACCGGGAACAGCCCAGCTTGAAAATCGGGCGGCTACGCTGTCCGAATTGTAGTCTGGAGAAGCGTCCTCAGCGACGGACCGGGCCCAAGTCCCCTGGAAGGGGGCGCCGGAGAGGGTGAGAGCCCCGTCGTGCCCGGACCCTTGGGTTGCAGCCACGAGGCGCTGTCTGCGAGTCGGGTTTGTTTGGATGCAGCCCCCAATAGGGCCGGTAAATTCCGTGCCAAGGCTAAATACTGGCGTGAGACCTTAACCGGGGAAAGTGTCGTCGCAACACCAGAGACTTGGCGATCATGCCAAGTTACGTCACAATGAATACGCTCAAGATTACGAAGCTCGAATAACACTTGTCGCGAAAATGTCATTCTCAAAGTCAATCATTGATATCAATAAGAAATAACATCATCGCATGCCAACTTTGCTGCAAACGACGAAAAAACTAAAACGCGAGTACAACACATCTCTCAAAGTGGTTACACGAAAGCCGCGATATCTATCATTCCAACTATGTTCATTATCTCCGTCGCCCCAAGAATCGTCGTGCCAATCCGGCCACGTTTCGTCGACTTCCGACTCGATCGTCACGTGACGCCGCGTTGCAAACGAGACCCTCTCGAGAAACCCAAAAATGCATTTTCTTTTTATTTCAAGTCCTCATGTTCATCTTAGAGATGGCGCACACAAAATTTCGGCTCAATCCGACGTCTAACGAATGAGTTATGTGAAAATACAAAATAGTATGACTCCTCAAAAATTTAATGTCTGTTCCTGTCACTTAAGTTTTTTCTCAATAAGTATATATAGGGGGTACCTTGGTCTCTCGCTCACCTTGGTGCCCGACAAGGTTGAGGCTTGGCTATCTGATTCGAGGTTCCTCATCGTTCCTAAGCCCGTCGTAGACCAACCAAGGATCCTAAGAAGCGAGATCAGAACCGATCAAGGTTCCTCGGCTCGTCGTATAACAGACCGACCAAGGTTCCTCGCACGACGTAAACCTGCCCCGACGGTTCTTCGCACGTCGTAGCGACTTGACTAACTTTCCTCGCACGACGTAGCGACTTGACCAAGGTTCCTCGCACGACGTAAACCTGCCCCGACGGTTCTTCGCACGTCGTAGCGACTTGACTAACTTTCCTCACACGACGTAAACCTGCCCCGACGGTTTCTCGCACGACGTAGCGACTTGACCAAGTTTCCTCGCACGTCGTAGCGACTTGACTAACTTTCCTCGCACGACGTAAACCTGCCCCGACGGTTTCTCGCACGACGTAGCGACTTGACCAAGTTTCCTCGCACGTCGTAGCGACTTGACTAACTTTCCTCGCACGTCGTAAACCTGCCCCGACGGTTCCTCGCACGTCGTAGCGACTTGACCAAGTTTCCTCGCACGACGTAAACCTGCCCCGACGGTTCCTCGCACGTCGTAGCGACTTGACCAAGTTTCCTCGCACGACGTAAACCTGCCCCGACGGTTCCTCGCACGTCGTAGCGACTTGACCAAGGTTCCTCGCACGACGTAAACCCGCCCCGACGGTTTCTCGCACGTCGTAGCGACTTGACCAAGTTTCCTCGCACGACGTAAACCTGCCCCGACGGTTCCTCGCACGTCGTAGCGACTTGACCAAGTTTCCTCGCACGACGTAAACCTGCCCCGACGGTTCCTCGCACGTCGTAGCGACTTGACCAAGTTTCCTCGCACGACGTAAACGTGCCCCGACGGTTCCTCGCACGTCGTAGCGACTTGACCAAGTTTCCTCGCACGACGTAAACCTGCCCCGATGGTTCCTCGCACGTCGTAGCGACTTGACCAAATTTCCTCGCACGACGTAAACCTGCCCCGACGGTTCCTCGCACGTCGTAGCGACTTGACCAAGGTTACTCGCACGTCGTAAACCTGCCCCGACGGTTCCTCGCACGTCGTAGCGACTTGACCAACTTTACTCGCACGACGTAAACCTGCCCCGACGGTTCCTCGCACGTCGTAGCGACTTGACCAACTTTCCTCGCACGACGTAAACCTGCCCCGACGGTTCCTCGCACGTCGTAGCGACTTGACCAAGTTTCCTCGCACGACGTAAACCTGCCCCGACGGTTCCTCGCACGTCGTAGCGACTTGACCAAATTTCCTCGCACGACGTAAACCTGCCCCGACGGTTCCTCGCAC
>BQNB010002028.1:0-82564 GCA_026074375.1 Tanacetum coccineum | reverse complement strand
ACCACCAAAATTATGTTGTTTTGGAGCTACGAATGGTGAGTTGTGGTATCGTTTTGTGTTTCGTGGAGTGTTTTGTTGAGACATTTTGTTAGAGAGTATAAATGGTAAGTTGTTTTTAAAATAAATCAAGGTAAGGGGTATTTATAAGAGGAAAAATATCCTTTGGGAAAAAGTATCCGTTGAGGTAATTACAATACGAATTCAAACAAACTAAATTTTCATTCATTTAAATAAACATACAAATTACAATACGAAAATTTAAACCCAATACGGAAACTAAAACACAAATTTCATGAGTACATGGCCAACCTTATTTCTACGACATCACATGACAATTGTTAGTTATTTACATTGCTCTGCGGTTCCTAATAAAGTCCTCCTTCTCAGCCATGCTTTGAAGCAATTCATTCCTAGCCAACATCATGTTGTTTGCGTTTCGAATGTCGGCTCCCGTCAAACTTTCAAGAATTTCTCGACCGTGGTCAACAAGGGGATTATCTGGCTGTGAACCCAACCTAATTATTTCAGGCCCACGTAGTCGAATTCTATCTAAAAAGCGATGAAACAAGTTCATCATTTCCTCCTCTAGTGTGGCTTTCATATCAAATTCTTCTTGAAGTTTCATAAGGATTTGTAGTCTCACGTTATTTGGTTCAGCCATTGTTTTAAAATGATAGTTGGAAGAGTTTTTAAAATGATAGCGGGGAGAGTTTTAGAAATGACGTTGTGTTTAAAAGGAATGAGGGTAAGAGGTATTTATAGGGGAAAAGTATCCGTTGAGATATGTGTCTGTTGTATAGATGTACACGTATGAAATCAAACTAAATTTTCATTAATTAAAAAAAATTACAATACGAAACTTAAAAAACAATACGAAAACTAAAACACAATAGTCATATTTGTTTTTTACATGCAACCAGACAAATTTAGTATTGATTTGATGTTCTATTTTTGCCGCCTTTCTAAACAAAGCATTATGCTTCTAATTACCCGCCCCGCGACAGATAGTTTAAATCATTCAACTAACCGAACCGAACCGCCCCGCGAACACCCCTAAATCAAAGCACGTTTCTCTTGAGGAATGTCATTGCATTCCTCATATGCTTTCCGCATATCATCTTTAGTTGTGCTTGCATTTTCAAATTTAACGGCTAAGTTCATAATCGCTAACTGACGAACTTTATCCTCTTCAATTTATTTCTGAACCATAACTTTGATTTCATCGACGGTAGCGGTGTATTATAAAAATGATACTGGGAGAGTTTTTTTGGTTTTGTGTCATAAGAATCTTATAGAGTAAGAGATGACGTGACGCGAGAATAACACCAACTGACCTAGCCCTTTTGGGCTCTTAATGCAACAATTTTGTGACTTTTCGTTTCGTTCTCATAAGATTTTTAGGTTTGGTTTTTCAGTCTTAAAATCATATCAATTATAACATTTAGTACATAAGATAACCCAGTTCTAGAACACCACTTCAATATCCAAAGCCTCATTGCCACATCAGACTTCTATTTCATGCGTAAATATTGTACATAATTCACCAAAAAGGGAGCCTAACATAATGGCATCTGTAATAGCACAACAAACATTCACGGGTTAACCTTATGAGTTATGACTGCAAATAAAGTTCTAAATACTGTATTTGTCATTTAGGGCCAACTTTCTCCCAAACAGACCAGCCCAGATGCATAGAAAGACCCAAATAAGAAAACATTTACTTACTGTATAACTTAGAGAGGTTTAGAGCCAAATAAACATGGATACAAGTCATCAAATCTAGATCTTTTAACTTCAATCATCTTCCTCAACAAATCGGTCTCATTCAACCACTGCTATCTACTTCTATTGGTTACTAACTGGTCACTGCATTTGAGTTTAGCAACTGAAAAAAGCAGTCAACATCAACTCCTGCTGCGCTTGTAAGCTTGAATGCACTTCCTGTAAGAAAAGTCAATCACTCCCCCATCAGTTCTCACAACAAATAGGCACCTTGCGAATCTATAGTGTGGATGTCGATCAACCTTCAAGATTAAGAAAACTTCATAGTAAATACTGAGATATGGTTATTTAGAAATAATAATAGCATTAACTTCTAGTCAAGACTTTGAGTGAATCACAGGCAAAGAATTATCGTTAATGTTATCAGCAACTTTATTTGGTATAAAGAATGTAATGCCAGAGAATGAAATAGCCATCAAATGTCAATGATTTTATACAACTTACCATAATATAATCAATGCCACATCCAATCTTATCTTCAGAATGAGGATGATAAGCAAGAAGCTTCTCTATCACCATTTTCTCATCTGCTGATGTAAGTCTCTCTCCATTCTTATACCTACTAGCGAGAGAGACAGTAAGAGAATGTAATAATTTGGCAATGCAATAAAATATAGATTAAATACGCTTAATCTATAAATATGAATAGAAGTATAGCATATATATTGTCAACCGCATTCATAGATGCACACTAGTGACTGAAAAGGCATTCAGTTCAGATGGTCCTCAGTATCTGATCATGTTACATGATTCTGAACAGTGACAGTTCCCTAAAATATTGGATATTCTAAGAAATATTAGTTTTTATAAAATTCTATGGTGTTTAGATATATCTTAGGTATCTTAACCGCGTGCCCTAATATTCCCTCGATATTGAATTATCTGTTAAGGTGTAGAGTGCAAAACGTAGACTGTGAGATCATCAATTTTGTAACAACTCAAGTCATCCAAGCAAACATAGCATCATCACAAATAGGCAGTGCTGATCGTAGGTTGGTTAAGGTCAAAACACAAACATTATGACATTACCTTACCACTGTTGTTCGTGGGTTTATCTAATCGTTATCCAGGTCAAATTTCCACACTTGTAATATGCTTCCACATTTTTTTTGGCGAAAAAAGAACATATATATAAACAAAAGAGACTCCTCAACAAAATTTAAAGAGAACGGAAAACATACAACAAAAACTATGGGTTCGAGCAATTCATTTGGGTTTGCTTGACTCTCATAGTCTCATACGCCTTGGTGTATTTCAGATTGTCAAGGATTGACAAAAACTACTCTATATTTTATAGGCGTCAACTCACCATACATAAATAATGTGTTATCACAAGGAAAGAAACTCAGGGTATTGTAATCCAAAGAACTTCAGCGAGATTTCTTCATCAATCTGAATATTGTGTTATGCCTACACAAGAATGCTCTGGGCTCGCTATCATGTTATAAGTTTTTAGGCTTCAAAATTGACTTTTTTTGAAAGCGGTTTTTAAAGTGCCCTCCATGATTCGTCAAATAAAATCGGTTTTTAGTGTAATTTTTTTTAAAGTGCACACCATTGCCCCCCACCTTGAAGACAAACAATATAAAAACCTTGTATCTTTGTCTTTATCTTAGTGTGCACAACGACTTTTGTCAAAAACTAGTTGGATACCCGCGCATAGCGGCGGCGATAAAAATTGCTAATCCAACTCGCTCCGCAATTCACTACCCGCTTAGAGAATTCGTTTGTTTGGGTTTCCGTAGCTTTCCCGCAACATCATATTAACATCATTCTCGCTTGTATAAAGACTCACACACTCTCTTGCCCATCAAACATTGTCTCCAAAAGTATATATCTTTTACGAATTAAGTTTGTATTCAAATTAAAGTTAAAGTTGTTAAAAAATTCAAAATAAACCCACTAAAAATATGAAAAACTAAAAAATTATAAAAATATATCAAAATGGATGTTGAATTAAAGATCACGGAATTTTAGAAAATACGGTGAAATTAGATCATAAAAAAAATAAATAGATAAAAAGATATGTCAAATTGAAAATAAAAGTGATATTTTAATTAAGAAGTGACACATGTCACTCTATGATATGATTTTCTAAAATAAGATGATGGTCAAGATTGCACCTCCTTATCTTAATTTTTGATGAGACCCACATTGTAAATGTTTTATATATTTGTCAAAAATAAATAAATAAATAAATAAAAATTGCCCCCGTCCTCCTCTAACTTCCTGGTTCCGCCACTGATTCCAAAGCTTTGATGAGACTAATGAACAGTGGCGGAGATAGGAGGGGTGCACGGTGCGCACGATTATAGTGTAAATTTTCTAAAATAATTGGCAATTTTTGTAATTTGCCCCCCTAAGAACCAATTTGTAATGTAGTTTCTAAAAATTATCAAAGTGTGCCCCTCGACCAAAACTTTTGTGGCTCCGCCCCTCCTAATGAAAACAGGATTTCGACATCCATTTTCAATAAGCAAGTTATATGTTTCAAAGGTGGCTTAAAAAATCGTAGGTTTAGCATCTTTACCCTCCGCGCAAGTAATAATATTATAGTCCTTTTTATACAATCTACAAGTACATATATTACGAAAATAAGATGAAATGAAACCTGCTGGAGTGGAGAATATCATGAACTAGGCAAGCGAGATGTCGAGGGCCGACATTTAATTGATCACTCGTCTCCCATTTTGGTTTTTTTTGTTTTTGTTTTGGGCTTAACAGAGATGCAGTCTTGTAAACGTGTGTTGTTGCTGTGGAGGGTGGTTTGGTAATTGGCTGAGGAGAATCTGAATTGGTGGTGGTGTGACAAGGCCTCCATACGAGTGAGCAGATGGCAGCCTGAAGGGTTTTGTTAAGGTGGTGGTCACGGATGGCTCTCGTACGAGTAGTGATGCCGCCATGTGGGGTTGTGCTCCGGCCACTTTTTGATTTTTGTTAGTGGAGCAAATGTGTAAATTTGAAAAGTTTTGTATTCGAGTTTGTTTAAGACTTACATTTAACTTGTTTTACTAGTAATAAAATACTAGATTTGGACATATTATACTCATTGTTTATCTTTTTGAGAAAAATTTATTTGCATATCAGTTTCTCCTCACATAGCAAGGAACAAATCTTTACCATCCATTTGAGTTTGATTAAATGATAGGGATTAATTTAAGATTTAATTTTATTTAATGGATAAGATTAAACCTTAAAAAAACATCTACCACCTCTTCTTACTTTTGTGCTTTTTTAATTAAAACACTTTCACCCTTATTTTTAAAAATTACATATCGCAAAAACCGCAAAACGTTAAGATACATAAATTACATCATCGTGACGAACATTAAATTATCTTTCAATAGAGGGGCACTTTCATATACTTTCGATAAACTTTTTTTTTTTTTGTATTTTTTTGTTTTTTCTCAGTGTGGTATTTTGTTTGATATATCACATGTGATATTACACTAATCTGTAAGTTAGAACACTTCACATGCTTTCGTAAAACGCGTATAAATATTTGTGTGGAACTTCAAGTGACTCATCGTTTTTGGCATTGAAAAGTATATATCCTTAGTTTTCCAATCATTTATCATACATAATTTTTGGACCTCCAAATCAAAACAGTTTATTTATAGAAGTTGTTGAATATCGAAGAATTTTATTTTTTATCATCAAACCTACTTGAAGTATCACATGTGATATAACATATTTGTACATTCGAACACTCAACATGATGTCATGAAATAAGCGTAAGTATTTATGTAACATTAAATGGTTCATCATGTTTGACATTAAAAAATAAACATCTTTACCATTCTAGCCATATATCAAACATAATTTGTGAAAATTAAATTAAAACACTATTTTCTCACAAAACTATGTTTTAACCCTTTTAATCCTACTAACAGTATAATATCACAAGTGGTACATAACATTGATTACATGTTAACAATTCCAAAAATAACCATAGTTAGTGTCACATTATATTGCTTTATCACATGTGATAATAATTATATGTGGAATACCATGATTAATGTCACATTATATTACTTTATCACATGAGATATTATTATTATTTATTTATCACTGGTGATACTACAATGTCAAGGGTAATAAATGTTAAGCCACGGGTGAATCTTACTTTATAAAAGTATTGGTATGTGGTTTAGTGGTTAAGGGTTTAGGGTTTAGGGTATAGATTTTAAAGTTTATGTATATATATCACTTGTGATATTACACATAGTGGTTTGAGGTTTAGGTTTTTGGTATAGGGTAGTGGTCAGGGGTTTAGGGTTTTTGGTATATATTTTAAAGTTTATGTATATATCACTTGTGATATTATACCTAGTGGTTAGGGGTTTAGGTTTTTTGGTATAGGATTTAGTGGTTAGGGAGAAGGTTTAGGGTTATTGGCACAGGTTGTATTAGGATTAAGTGGTTGGGTGGGGGTTAGGGTTATTGGCATATGTTTAGTGGTTAGGGGTTTTTAAGGGTTTTTGTTTAGGGTTTTAGGTGGTTAGGTGTTTAGGTTTTTTTGGCTATAAGTTTAGTGGTTAAGGGTTTTAGGTTCTTTGTATAAGGTTTAGTATATATCAATTTTGATATTATAACCTAATGGTTAGGGGTTTTAGGATTTTTGTATAATGGTTTAGGATTTTTGTTATAGGGTTTAGGGTTTTTGAGTAAAGATATTTAAAGTTTTTGTAACATATCACTTATGATTTATACCTAATAGTTAGGTATTATACCCTAGTGGTAAGTATTTAGGTTTTTGGCATAGGGTTTTAATAGTTAGCGGTTTAGGTTTTTTGGGTATATATTTTAAAGTTAACTATAATAATTATATATTTTTATATATAACTATATATATATATAGTATATATTATATATATTTATATATATATATAGTACGTGTATTATACCTAGTGTGTTAGGGGTTTTTTAGGGTTTTAGGTTAGGGGTTTAGGGTTTTTGGGTAATAGATTTTAAAGTTTTATGTTTATTTAAATTTGTAATATTTAGTACCTAGTATGTTAGGGTTTAGGGGTTTTTGGTTTAGGGTTTTAGTGGTTTAGGGCCGTTTAGGGGTTTTTTTGGCTTAATATCGTTTTAGTGGTTATGGAGGAGTGTAGGTGTATCTAAGGTTATAATATAAGGTTAGCGGTTAGGTGTTTAGGATTTTTGGTATAGGGTTTAATGGTTAGATGTTTAGGGTTTAATGGTTACGGGTTTGGGGTTTTTGGTATAGAGTTTAGTGGTTAGAGGTTTAGGGTTTTTGGTATAGAATTTAGTGGTTAGGGGTTTAGCGTTTTTGGTATAGGTTTAAATTTTATTTTTACATCACTGTAGATATGTTATACCTAGTGGTTAGGGTTTAGGGTTTTTGGTATTGGGTTTAGTGGTTAGGGGTTTAGGGTTTCCGGTATAGATTTTAGAATTTATATATATATCACTTGTGATATTATATCTAGTGGTTAGGGGTTTAGGGGTTTTGGTATAGAGTTTAGTGGTTAGGGGTTTAGGGTTTTTGGTATAGGTTTAGCGGTTAGGGTTTCAGGTTTAAGTGGATTAGGTGTTAGAGCAGGTTTTGGTCGGGTTTAGATGGTTTATGTATTAACATCATTTGTATATTATTCTAGTGGTATAGGGGTGTAGGGTGTGGGTATGAGCTTTAGTAATTTTGGGTTTTGGGTTTTTTTTGTATAGGTTTTAAATTTTATGTATACACCACTTGCGATATTATACCTAGTGGTTAGGAGTTTAAGGTTTAGGGTTTTAGATATATGGTTTAATGGTTAAGGGTTTCAGGTTTTTGGTATATATTTCAAAGTTTTTGTATAAATCACTTGTTGATATTACAACCTAGTTTGGTTAGGGGTTTATGGTTTTTGGTTATAGGGTTTAGTTGTTAGGGGTTTTAGGGTTGTGGTAATATGATTTTAGAATTTTATGTATATATCACTTGTCGATTTTTGATCCTACCAGTTGGTTAGGAGGTTTAGGAGTTTTTGGTATAGAGTTTACGTGGTTAGGGGTTATTAGGTTTTTTGGTTATAATATTTGATGTTTATGTATATATTATATATATTTCACTTGTGTATTATTCATCCGAAGGGTTAAGGGTTTAGGGTTTTGGTGGTTTTTTAATATAGGGTTTAGTGGGTTAGGGGTTGGTAGGGTTTTTGCTATTTTATAAGGGTTTAGTGGTTAGGGGTTTGGTTTTTTATATAAGGTTATTTAGTGGTTTAGGGAGGAACATGGTTTAGAGTATTTGGTATCGGGTTTTATGACGTGTTAGTAGTTTGGGTTTTGTTTCTTATAGCGTTTAGTGATAGTTGTCAAGTTTTTTTTTTTGTATGGGTTTTAGTGGTTTAGGGTTTTTGGTTAGGTTTTAAAGTTTATATTACATCACTTTGTGATATTATTCGTTTGTTAGTGGTTAAGGGTGTTTGTAAGGTTTTTTGTATAGGGTTATACTCGGTTAGGGGTTAAGGATTTTTTGGTATAGATTTTAAAGTTTATGTATACATCACATCTTGTGAATATTTATATCCTTGTGGTTTAGAGTTTTGGTATATGCTTTTTAGTGGTTAGGGGTTTAGGGTTTTCGGTATAGACACTTCAGGCCTCGTTCCCCAAGGACATAAGGCGTCAGACAATGACAACTCTGACCCCGTGCCCCCAAGACAAAATATTATTCCTACAGCAGAAAAGATGCTGAAAATAACACTTCAGGCCCCGTTCCTCAAAGTTTAAATGACGTTTGAACACAGCAGTTCAAGCCTCGGTCATCAATGTCTAATGATGTCTGATCACAACAGTTCAGACCTCACACCACAACGACAATGGTGTCTGCTGAAAATAACACTTCAGGCCCCGTTCCTCAATGTTCAAAAGACGTTTGATCGCAGCAGATCAAGCCTCGGTCTTCATGGCAACGACGTCTGTTCACATCAGTTCAGGCCTCGTTCTTCTAGAAATGTCGATTAACATTGACACGGGTGTGTAAATGAAGTTCGAGCGAGAGTTTTCAAATAGTTTCAAAACATGTCATTTCTAATTTTCTAGATGGCTTATGTGCAAATGTCAGTACATAACCCGGACTTCAAATAAAGGAAGGTTTATAACTTATCCTCACAACGAGAAAATTAACGTTTCTCGGTCTTGAGCTGTTCTTACAAGACATTCAATGTTTTTAGCTCAAGAACAAGGATAGTGTACGCTTCAGTGCGCTTACCCTTAGCGTTAGAAGAGAAGTCCTCTAACATCTGGTTTTTCAAAAAGTTGAACACAATTTTTCAAGAATTTCTCGATGTAAATCTTAATCTTTCAAAATGTGTGTTTCACAATCCATCCCTCACATTGTTTTCAAAAAAGACACACAATATTTCAATTGTGTCTTTACTTTTGAGGGAGGCGTATGGCTAGGTTTTTTCGAAAAATAAGAAGTTTTAATGGTCTTGGATACGATCAACAACGCAACTCTTATGTATTCAAAACATTATCAAAAAATGTTCCAAACCATCCATGCTGACCATATTTTCTCCCACAGATTTTTCAAGACATATTTTAATCACAAGGTATTCAAAAACTAAGTGTTTATTTATTTAAAATAAGGGGAGAAAATGTAATTAAAATATGATCTATTCGACTCAATGTGCTTGAAAAGTAAAAGGTTTTATGGTTGATACATATACCCACATACATCTTAATTTCATGTCGAATCTGAAGTCTATATGGTTTGGTTAGGTTAGGAATCAATCCTATGATCCAACCTAGCAGAAAACCGGAGGTGATCTACCCAAGGGTAATGTGTAAAGTTAGAAATAACGTCCTTAGGTATGATTGGAGATGAATGTAATATGGGATTAATGCTGATAAAGATTGCAAGCTAACATGGTACAATCACAACATGTGTGTGTAATGACAGTCCTGGTAAGCATGGAAGGTGTGAAGAATGAAAAGAAATGTATGGGATAAAGGGTGTAAACAAAGAAAGCCCTCCACACAACTTAGGCAAGGAAACAGGGTCAATGCCATTATGCTGTCAGAGAATACACAAGTTGGTTGCTGACATTGAAAATGACATTCTTGGAACAGTGATGCAATGCACACAACCACTTTCAAGCATTGGGTTTCTTCAACAGAAACTTGTCTCATTTTTTGCTCATGGGTGAAACACACGTTATCTATTGACATCTCATTCGAGATTGTTGATATTGAATAGGTGGCAATATGCTCAGCCTCTCGATATGAGAGAGTACTAAAACCAAAATGCACTATCGAGTCTAGAGCCAAGAGATCAATAAAAATCTCGTTAGGACACATTCCATTTCAAACACTTGTTGAACATCATCAAGTTCATAAGCTGTTATCAAGAGTCCTACGCAATATCATTGTGATATTTGCCAGAACATAGAGTGTTACTTAATGTCTTCACAATAGATGGAAATCCTGCTTGAGTCAGCATCAAACAAGCTCTTGGTAGGTGACTTGCGAGATTCTATATGAATAAAACTTGTGACAACTGGTGTATCGATTTGGTCCAGTAAATGATTGATGCTTGATGAATTTTGATAAAAACTGCACTCTTCGTTGTGTTACAAGATAAACTCTTTAACGAGGACACGTCGATTGATTTTCTAATCAGTTTTCTCGTTTATCCCCCCCCCCCACTAAGGAATACATGATGGTCAATCGGTGGTAACGGAAACCTACAATCATCATTCGAATGCTCAATCTACAAAGACAAACTATCAAGAAGCTTAAGAATTTAAAGACAGAGACTTCCGCAAACTCTGATTGATGCTTTCAAGATTAGGCATTATAGAGAATGTTTGGTAAAAGTCACAAGATCGCAAGATGGCAATATAAAGATAAAGACAATGAAAGAAGCAGCCTAAAGTCAAGATCGCAATAGCATGACTCGGAACAAGCTTTCAACGATGCAAAGACCAAGAACACTCGAGTGCTTAAATGGACAAAAGCAATCTCACTGATCTCATTGAGGGAGTGTCATCAATGCTACTAAACTTAGGGGCGAGAGTGTTAGCCTTAATTTTATATGAGTTCAATAAAGGAAGCTGTTCCCATGTTCAAGACCTCAAAACTTCGGGGGAGATATTGTTAGCCAGCAATTTACGCTGAGTCGAACAAGAAGTTCGGTCAGTCTACGATGGAACTTCGGTTTTAATTAGTAATGTTGTGTAATAGATAATATACCGGGATCGGAGCTCGAAGATAAACTAATATTGGATAGGTTTTGGGTTTAATTCCCAAGCAGATAACCCGACCCGGTACTAGTTAAATATCCCGCGCGTCACTTTTAAGTGTCGGGGTATATAAGGAACTTTTCCACTTGGAAAAGTTAGTTGTTCAAAATATCTAAGAAATATCTTTTCTCTTTTCTCTCATTTCTCTCTCTAGTTTCTCTCTCTAGAACAACTTGAAAAAGAAGTGAAATCCCCCAAATTTGTTACTTAAGCTTGCACTGTTGTGATTGAAGAACAGTGCAAGATAGATGATCTTTAAGTACTCTATACCCACTCCGAAAGTATGAGAAGTACAACACCTCTTGAAGTTATCCACATCTTCTTCTGCGTGTAACACTGAGTACTACAACGTAACTCCTCTAAGTGATAGTTATCCAGTCATGCAACCAACCACCCTGACTGCTGTAACTAGGAAAATATTAAGTCTTAATCGTAAAGCTGTATACAGTTAAGCAAGTCATCAACTCGATAGAAAATAATGAAGAAAGTATCGATGATGAAATAAGTTGAAGCCTTCGTGAATGAAATCTATCCTTCAAGATCAAATAAGTGATTTACATAAAATCAACTTCGTGAATCCAATGTCATCGTAATCCAAATCTCTAGCCATTTTGTCATTTAAGTGAATCTTTTCAGGATCGTTTTAGGATTAAGTGTTGTTGTTTGTGGTGGTATTCTTGGTGTTGTTTGTTGTTTTGTTTTGATTATAATATTCATGTAATTCGGTCAAAATACCAACCTGTTGCGACGATCGACCTTAGACGGTAAGGTTACGGTTAGACTAGCTCTATCGAATAAATTTTTTTTCGAGAAATTAGGGTTTAACAACATGTGTTTCGTCACATGGACAAAGAAAGCAATTGACTTTCGTCAAACGCAACTATCTTTGTTCAAAACGTGCAGTAAGTCACTTTAGTCTTAGTCAAAACGCAACGTCTTCTTGGATCAATAACGCTGTGTATAAAAATTTTGGGCAGAGTAACGTTTAGTCAAACGCAATGATGCGTCTTCTAAAACGAACCTGTAGACAAAACGATAACGGAGCAAAACGCAATGAACTTGATCAAAACGCAACGAGTCAAAACGCAATGAACTTGATCAAAACGCAACGAGTCAAAACGCAATGAACTTGATCAAAACGCAATGAACTTTGACCAAAACGCAACAAGTCAAAACGTAATGTTTTTTATCAAAACGCACCATGTCAGGGAAAAAAAAAAAATGAAAAAACCATTTTTTAAAGTCAAAACGCAACCCCAAAAAGGAAGAAAGTCAAACGCAACAGAAAAGTCAAAACGCTAAACAGAACTTTTTCCAGTTTGTTCAAAACGCAACTAGAAAAAATATCGACTTTTTTCCACCAAAAAGTTGCCTTATATCACCCTTCTTTGAAATTTTTTTAACTTGATTTCTCTTGCACAATTAGCTACCTTATGCCTAGATCTTGCTTAATAACATAAACATTCACACATCTAAGCACAAAAATTCGGGTTTGATTTTTTTTCTATTGACTTCTTTTTGACCCACGAATTTGATCTTGTTGAACCACACGAATCAACCACGAATCCACACGTAGCTCTGATGCCAATTGTAGGATCCCGATAACACTTCACTTCATACAATCGATCACGAAATTAGAACTAGAAAGGAGAAAGAAAGAGTTGTTCTAGAGAGAGAAACTAGAGAGAGAAATGAGAGAAAAAGAGAAAAGATATTTCTAGATATTTTGAACAACTTACTTTTCCAAGTGGAAAAGTTCCTTATATACCCCGACACTTAAAAGTGACGCGCGGGATATTTAACTAGGACCCGGGCTCGGGTTTTGCTTGGGATTAAACCCAAAACATATACAATATTAGATTATCTATCGAGCCCGATTCCCGATATTATCCTATTACAACATTAACTAATTAAAGACCGAAGCTCCATCGTAGAGTGACCGAACTTCCTTGTTCGACTCAATAAATTGAGGCTAACAATCTCCCCCGAAGTGAGGTCTTGAACACGGGAACGAGCTTCCTTTATTGACTCAATAAAATTGAGGCTAACAATCTCCCCCGAAGTGAGTTCATTGATGACACTCCTTCATGAGATCAGTGAGATTGCTTTTGTCGTTTAAGCTCGAGTGTTCTTGGTCTTTGTCTTCGTTGTAAGCTTGTTCCTTCATGCTTTGCGATCGGCTAAGCCATCTTGCGATCTTGTGTCTTTGACCAACATGCTCATACTATTGCATTATCTTGAAAGCTTTATTTCAGAGTTTGCGGAAGTCTTTGTCTTTAAATCTTGAGCTTTCTAGATAGTATGTCTTCGTAGATTGAGCATTTGAATGGGATTGAGGTTGCCGTTACCACCGTTTGACCTGCAGGTTTACGTTAGTGATAAACGAGAACAATTTTAAAGTTTATTTATATATCACTTATGATATTATACTTAGTGGTTAGGGTTTAAGGTTTTTGGTGTAGATCTTAAAGTTTATGTACATGTCACTTGTGATATTATACCTAGTGGTCAAGGGTTTAGGGTTTAGTGGGTATGGGTTTAGGGTTTTTGCTATAACATCATTGATAGATAACATATGAAAACAGAAGCAACCGATTAATAACTGCCAAAAACGTCTCAAAATGGCCATATACGTCTAAAAACAGACGAAAATGCGCGAAAGCTGGCGAAAATGCGCGAGAGCTTAAGAAAACGCGCGAAAGCAGACGAAAAGGTGCGAATGCAGACGAAAGCGTGTGAAAACGTATGAAAACGTAAGAAAACGTGCGAAAACGTAAGAAGATGTCAAAAACGAGACGAAAACGTGTGAAAACGAAAGAAAACGTAAAAAATCGTGCGAGAACATAAGAAAACGTGCGAGAACATCTATAAACAGACAAAAAAAATGAGAAAACGGACAAAAAAGTGCGAAAATAGACGAAAACACGCGAAAGCTAACGAAAACGCGCGAAAGCCGACGAAAACGCGCAAATGCGGACGAAAGCGTAAGAAAATGTCCAAAAATAGACGAAAACGTGTAAAAATGTGTGAAAACGAAAGAAAACATGCGAAAGCAGACGAAAACAAAAGAAAAAGTGTGAAAACAGACGAAAACGTGCGAAAACATAAGAAATCACGCGAGAACATAAGAAAACGCGCGAGAACGTCTAAAAAAGAACGAAAACGCGCAAAAACGTGCGAAAACAGACGAAAACACGAGAAAGTGCACGAAAACGTGCGAAAGCGGACGAAAACGTATAACAACGTAAAAAACGTACAAAACGTAAAAAAACATAAAAAACGTAAAAACACATAAAAAACGTAAAAACGTAAAAAAACATACAAAATGTCAAAAAGGTTAATTAATTGCAATTAGGGCAAGATTTGCCAACTCTACAAATAATGAGGGAGTGGTTAGTGTGAGTGTTAGTAAATTTACACTTTTGGCCCCTCCATGTTTTTTTTAATCTTAAACCTTGTCTTTTTTATCTAATGAAATGGATGGTCTAGATTTGTCTCTTTGTATGTAAGGAGAAACTAGTGTGTAAAATAACTCACCTCTTATGTTTTTTTAAAAAACTTACAATTTAAATTAATTTAAGCATCATTTATTACATTTTAAACTTAATCACGTCTAAATTCAGCAACTTTTCAGAAACATATATTATATTATTTTTTAAGATAAATTACAAAAAATCTCATGCAAAAGGCATGAAAAATTAGGCACTAAAGAAAAAATAGCCAAAAAAAACTCATATGAATTACTATACATTACAATTAGCAGGCGATGGGCTTGGCGTTGGCCTGCATGTGTAGATTGGCCCGTAACATTGTGACTCGGTTACTAACCACTTTTTTGAACCCGACCCACTCAAGAGTACCCGCGCGTCTCAAACCCACCTTTATCCCAACAACCCCATGATGAACAGAGAGGAACCCAATGAGGGAAGTGAGACAATGTTCAGACCTTGGCTGTCACAACAAGCAACCAATCAGTTACGGGCAGGAAAAATGAGGCCTCGACGGATGGGAACTCGACAATATTAACAACTAACAAACGCCTAGTCACAAAGCGCGAATTTCAAAACTCATATTTAATAAAACTAAAAAATTAATTACCAAACCTGCACAAAACGATAAGATTATGATATTTAGAAAAAAAACTATTGGAGGTACAATGTAACACCCCCATATTGGGTCGCAGCGGAATAAGGGTCCGGGGCGTGTTACTTCTCAGATCAATAACACAAGATATATATAGAACGACCAAAAAGTCGTTTGAAAACGATACATTGGATTTAACAAAGTAATTGTTACATAAGCCCGAAGCTTAACTTGTTCACTTGATCAAAATACAAAGATTTTCAGCCCATATAGATAACAAAATGAAATGCGACAAAATCTTTAATGCAATACATCCAAATCAAAACCACCAATGTATCCATCGCACCTCGTGCTTATTGATCCCCTGAAAAACATTTTGTTTAAAACGTCAACAATAATGTTGGTGAATTCATAGGTCTTTGATAATCTATATTGTAGGAACAAGATTTCCCATGTATATTGATTATGGCAACAGATGCAGACATCATATAAATGTAATTACGTTTACTCTAAGCTCATGACACTGAAGTTGCTTGTATATGAGTACCAAATTAATGGCCTCCATTGCCCGTGGTGATGTTCTAACCCGCAACATCCTATATTCGACATGGTATACGTTCGTTTGTTCAGTGATAGCTAATCACCCGAACGGGGTTGTCAAACCCATTGATCTATTTAATAAACATTCTGCGCTCCACAATCCCGCGATTGACAAGTTCTATTGATAATGGCTCTGTGATGGGTTATCGCAACTAGCAACAGTTAAATTCATAAACATGAAACTTAACCACTTGTGTCACAATTGTAATGCATTTGCATTGTTTTTCACCCCAAAAACTTATAAAACAAAAACATGTAAAACGTGGGACTATGAACTCACCTTGAGTGAGTAATGCCAAGTATATCTCAAATAACGCGTCACGCGAATCGATCAAATGCAACCTAATTAAATTAAGGTCGTATAAGTACTAATCACATTAAGTACTTCTACCATGCATAAGTCTATATAGCTAATCACCATCTAAATGTTTAAGTGAAAACATGTTTATAAAATTAAAATGTTTATAAACATACTTTTAGTAAAATCGTCATAACTTTCACGTTTTTAATCCGTTTCTTGCGTTTCTTATGCCCATCTTTTCGTATTAAGACGAGTTATCATAATTTGACATTTTCTATATTTTGACCCTCTGGTGAACAGTAACTTTTACTGTTCACATCAGACATGAGTTTTATGAAATTCGTATTTGTTGTCGTAAAACCCGTAAACGTCGTATTTTATTCGTTATAGCTCCGTTTTTAGTGATTCTTTAATTGAAAGTTCTATATATTTATGAGGTTTACAAAAATATAACTTTCTGTCATGAATAGTAACTTTTATAAAAATAGTTTTATAAAAGTATTAATTGTCGTAAACTTAAAAAAGTATTAATTTGTCCGAAACATCGCCGAAATACATAACCGTCGTTATTAATTGAAAATTTGCAATTCTAATCAATTTTGGAAATACTAAAAACGTGTATTACTTATTCAAAATATCAACACTGTTTGCTGATTATAATTTATAAAAAATGGTTTTATAAAAATTCTTACACTCCGCTTAAATAGCGTATAACTTGTTTTACCGTAACTATTCGTTATTAAATCCTTTTAGACAAGTTTCATACCTTTTTCGTAATCGGTCGTGAAATGTGTTAATACTATAAAAATATAAAAAAATATGTTTATACACACGAATTATGGACAGAATGTGGGTGTATTCTCTAAAGTCATTTTTAACCTTTTCTTTATACTTTACCACTTTTGTATTTTACCACAAGTCTTATATATCATATATGTTATATATCATTCATTTATTGGAGTCTATGTGTCCATAATAGTCCTCATATGTCCAAGTTACCAAGATTAACAAATCCATTATCACACTTTAAAATCATAACTTTACTTAAGTAACCCTTAATTTACTAGTTTTGTCCATAATCATTTTTATACATAAACCAAGTGTGTACAAGTGTATTTCTTCCAAGATAACTTTATTTTAGTGTTCAAGTAACATTAATATGAGTCCATAATTAACCTTAACATGTCATAAGTATTTCTTTAACTTGAAACATGTTAATAAACCATTAAAAGCCCTAATTAACCCATGATCATGTTTACACCAAAACAACATGATACAATATTTTATCATCATTTTTAACATGATATATGTAATAACACAACATATATAAAAGTAATCCATATGATCATTTCAAGTAAAAACCTCATTTTCATGATAAAATCCTAAATGGTGATTTAAGCTAAACATATAATAACCATTATGCATAAAACTCATTAAATGAAAGTATAAAGGATTAAAATAGACCATATGATTGTATGATGATGATGAGAATACAAATGCTAAACCCTGCTTACCTTAACACCCAAGCTTGCACTTAAGAAAACCCTTGTTTCCAAAATAAAAACTCCTAATCTTGATTTCTTGCTTCAATACTTGTAAATAATTAATCAAGCTTCAAAATACTTTAGTACTAGATATAGATAAAGAGTTGTATTTAAATAGGTTGATAAAAAATTTTTGTATGGATTGTATATGGGGTGTATGTTGCCTAAAAGCTTATATGTGAGTCTAAAGGGAGTATTTGGTTTTGATTTTTTGTAAAGTGATTAGCAGAAAACTTCCTTACTAAATAACATTAAAAAATGGTGTAAGTCTTGATCAAAGGAAACTCAAGGTATGGTCCCAGGGGTGGTCTTTAGGACAAAGAACAAAAATGACTAGGAATGGTGTAGTATAATATGAGTATTGGTGTTCTTTTTGACCAACTTGGAAGAGTTTTCCTTATATTACTTGTATATTTTGGCCAAAATTTCGGCATAACTAAGATATACATGATATATTTAGCAACTTTTTATGTAATTGGGGTAATAAAATGGGTATTATGTAGAAGCGTATAAAATTTTTGTGGTTCCGGGATTGCATAACGCAATTTATCGCGAACGTAACACTTTACGATATCCGATAAAATAAAAATGGAACAAGTTGAATAATTATCTCAAAATAAATTATATTTTAAAACCCCCCCTTACTTGATAGTAACAACAATTAATTGTTTTATGCCCGTTACAATTGAACGCTAATTTTTGGCGATACGCGATTTAACCTATCGCTTATTTTCAAAGTGACATGTACATTACAAAAAAGTCACATTGGCGGATATTTTTGTTTTTTTTTTTTCTTTTTTTTTTTTTTTTTTTTTTTTTTTTGTTTTTTTTTTTTTTTTTTTTGTTTTTTTTTTTTGTTGACTCATCAATGACTTGAAAACACAGGGGTTATAGACTTCCTACCCCGTTAAACGAGCCTCAGTCCTCAAGGCTCACAATGTCAGCACTTTGACGACGGTGTGGTCTTGGTGAAGAAGGTGAGGATATTTCTTCTTGAATTGGTCTTCCGTTCCCCATGTGAATTTCGGACCCTCTCTGGATTCCATCGAACTTTTAAACCAATGGAACCGACTTCGCTTCAAACCGTTTGACTTCTACGGCCCACTATATCTTAACCTTTCCTCAACAAAATGGAGTTTGCGCCCAACTAAAGTCCATCCAACGGAACGGCTAATGGTTCGTCGGCATGACACTTTTTTAGATTAGATACATGAAATGTATTATGAACTCTACTCAACTCTTCAGGAAGTTCGAGCTTGTAAGCAATCTCTCCAACCTTCTCTAACACCTTGAAAGGTCCAACATATCTGAGGTTTAACTTCCCCCGTTTGCCAAAACGTACGACCCCTTTCCAAGGCGAGACTTTAAGCATAACTTTATCCCCGACTTGGAATTACATTGGTTTACGTTTCAGATCGGCGTAACTCTTCTGTCGATCACGAGTGGCTTGCATCCTTTGTTTGATCTGGATGATTTTCTCAGTGGTCTCTTGAATCAGTTCTGGACCGAGTATTTGAGCTTCTCAAACTTCAGTCCAACAAATAGGTGAACGATACTTTCGACCATAAAGTGCTTCGAATGGTGCGGCCTTGATGCTAGCATGATAGCTATTGTTGTATGAGAACTCGACTAATGGAAAATGGTTAACCCAACCCTTTCCAAAGTCGATTGCACAAGCATGCAGCATATCCTCGAGAGTTTGAATGGTCCTCTCGCTTTGCCCGTCTGTTTGTGGATGGTACGCCGTACTCATATCCAAATTTGTACCCAAAGCATTCTGAAGTGACCTCCAGAAATTTGATGCGAATCTCGGGTCGCGATCACAAATGATTGAGACAGGTATTCCATGTCTCGTGACCACCTCCTTCAGGTACATTCTTGCAAGTTTGTCCAAAGGATCAGTCTCTCTTATTGGTGTGAAGATCGCAGACTTAGTGAGCCGGTCAACGATCACCCAAATGGTGTCATAGCCTTGAGACGTCTTAGGAAGCTTTGTGACAAAATCCATAGTGATGTTGTCCCACTTCCATTTGGGTATCTTGGGTTGCACCAACAATCCTGATGGCCTTTGATGTTCAGCCTTGACCTTAGCACAGGTCAAACACTTGCTAACATAAGTGGCTATGTCGGCTTTCATGTTGGGACCCACCAATATAGCTTCTTCATGTCTGCGTTTATTTTGTCACGGGAACCCAGCATGAATAAGTATTTTGATTTGTGGGATTCGTGCTGATACCGGTACGCAAATGCCAATATCAAGGTAACAAGCTCCTGCCATTGAGGAACAGGGTTCCTTACCCACGTGTTCCAACTTTTGTTCTCTAATTGTTTTGGAAATTTAGCATTTTCAATCAACATTCCCCCAACGTCTTCATCTTAATGTTTCCTTGGTTTTTCAGCGCTTCGGTCTGCAGATATTTATGATATGTCTTGGGAAGATCCAAGCTAATAGTCTTGGACATGGCTCGAACTCTTTAATCGGTGGTTATCGTTCTTTCCTGCTCTATGCATCTGCAATGGACATTTGCTTTACCCGGGTGTTTACGTATATCGCAATCGTAATATATTTGCAATTCTAACCATCGGTGGTTGCTCTTGTTCAACTCTTTTTGATTAAAATGTGTTGCAAAACTCTTGCTGATTGGTGTAACGTTCCTCTTAGTTCCTTTTATATTATGTCTCCAATCTTGAGAGCGAACAACACTGCTCCAAGTCTACAAATCATGGTGTTGTATAGTTCTCTCATGAATTTTTAACTGGTGTGATGGCATAAGAAATAACTTTTCTCTTTGCATCACACAGCGCCCAAACCATTCTTTGAAGCGTCTCACAGTATGCGATCGAATCTTCGTTTCCTTAGGTAACGCAAGATTGGTGCATGCATAACTTATTGCTTAACAGTTGAAAAGCTTGCTTCTTGTTATCGCCCCATCAAACATGACCTTCTTTTGAGTAAGTTAGTCATTGGTTTGCCGATCTTTGAAAACACTTCAATGTAATCTTCGTAATTACCCAGCAAGACCTTAAATTGACGATCTCCGTTGGTGACTTGGGAGATGTCCAATCTTTAATGATTCAATCTTGGTGGATCACATGAATTCCTCTTCACTATCGATACGTGACTGAGGAAACTGTACTTGGGAATCCAATTCACATTGGAAAACTTGGCGTACAAACTCTCCACTTCTTAAGCAATTCTAAGATTTGCTTAAGGTGTTCTAATATGTTCTTTCTTGTCTCTTCGAATATATTAGAATATAGTCATTAAAGAACAATCTGAATTCTATCTAGATATGGTTGCTTACCGATTCTCTATATGGTCATGATAGGCAGGTCGTTTGTCAAACAAACGGCACTAACTTAAAATTGTTAATAGCCATAACGAGTTCTGAGGCAGTTTCGGCATGTCTTCTTCTCGAACCCTTAATTGGTGATAACCTGACCTTATGTCGATTTTCAAGTAGACACTCGACCCTTGGAGCTGATCAAATAAATCATCAATTCTTGGGAGCAGATAACGGTTCTTCACCGTTAGTTTATTTAATTCCCGGTAATCAATGCACATCCGAAATGACCCGTCTTTCTTCTTGACAAACAAGACCGGAGCTCCCCAGGGGGAGGAACTAGGTCTTATAAAGCCTTTGCCGAATAGCTCTTTCAGTTGCTCAGATAACTCTTTCAGTTCGGAACGGCGCCAATCGATTACGTGCCGTGCTACAAGTGCAGCACCAGTTACAAATCAATTTGAACCTCCAACTGTAGGTCGGAGGAAGATCGGAAGTCTTTCAGGAAAAACTTAGGAAAGTCTTGAACTATTGGTACGTCCTCAAGTCGCTTCTTCTCCGACTTGTCTTCAACCTCTTTTGTAGTAACATGTGCCAGAAAGATAGGAAACCCTTTTTCCGTGTACTTCTGTGTTTTAGTGCAAGAAATGATGTTTAATCGTGTCACATTTCCCTGGGTTCTTCCACTCATGGTGTATGAATAGGTTTTATATTTTGTCCTGGAATGCGAACAATCTTCTCGGCACACAAAATGACCGCTTGGTACTGCGTACATCCATATCATACGATTATAGCATTCGAACCTACCAAGTTCTACTAGGCATTTAAGTTTACTTTGATGGTGTTTGGGAAGTTTAATTGTGCACACCCTTAGTATAGTGTTTAACCCAATTATCCTCCCGTCAGCTAGTTCGACATCATAATAGTGATCTAGGGTGATGGTGTGATTATCAATTTGGAGCGTAAATGCAGTAAGATCAAAACTTTGATCTCGGCACCCGTATCCAAAATAGTATAAGCAAGGGGTTGTTTAGAAGGAACGTACCGCAACGGTCGTTGTCTGGGTTTGCCCCCGCATTTCTAACCACATACACCTTCGCTGGAGCCCTGTCATTCCCAGCTTGATTACCACGGTTGCCTTTGTTGTTCTTCATCCTTGGACATTCCTTTTTGAAGTGTCCCTGAACTCCGCACTCAAAACAAGTAGGTTTTTGACCCGATCCGGTGCCCTTCTGGTTGTTAAAGTTGTTGGCATTTCCCGCAACCTCCTACAAGGCAACGGGCGATGTGGCCAAATTTGTTACATTTATAGCACTTTGGAGCACACGGACCTTTATGGTGGTACTTGCATTTTGAGCGTAGGGGTCTAGATCCCCCATATGGTTTCTTATCACCCGATCCAGCAGTGTATGCCCTGCCGGTGTTCTGCCTCTTGTTTTGTTGTTGTTGTTGATTCTGATTGTTTCGGGAGGTGTTTTCAAACTTCCTCTTCTTTTCAGCTTGTCTTTCTGCAATGGTATTGACTCTCTTGTCCATCAGTTCAGTGGCCATTTCAATAGCCTCTTGCATGGTCTTTGGCTTTAAAGCTACGATGTTTCCATGGATCATGTCGGGCAACCCACCGACATACCTTTCAATTTTTTCTGACTCCTCAGGGAACATCCTAACACACAGAAGGGCTAGTTCTTGAAAACGTTGGTTGTACTTGACCACATCAGTACCTATCACTTTCAAGTTCCACAATTCAGCCTCAAGCTTCTTCATTTCGTTTTGTGGACAATATTTGTTAGTCATCTTCTTCCTTAGATTGATCTAAGTCATTGAATATGCAACATCATGAGTAACAGTCATAACATGGGAATTCCACCATGTTAGAGCACCTGCTAAAAGAGTACAAGTGGAAAATTTGATCTGGTTTTCCACCGAGCAGTTGCTTATGCGGAAAACAGTTTCCATTCTTTCAAACCATTGGGTTAACTCAACCACTCCCTCAGTGCCCTTGAAATACAGAGGTTTGCACTTCATGAAATCCTGGTAAGTGCACTCTCGAGCAACGCGTTCAGATCCCCTGACACCCGTTCCCGAAGTATGGCTGTCAATGCCATTCCTGGTTGCGTCACGTGCGGCCAAAACGGCACTGACACCTTGGTCTATCATAGCTTGGAGTTGAGCATTAGTGACTGTAGTGGTTGTGGTTGCTGTTGGGGCTGGTGTTGTTGTGACCGATGTTGACCTTGTGGCTTGTTTTGGTGCCATTTTCTTCAATCACAAGAAAATACAATATCCGTTAGATTTCATAAAATCATAACCATGACATGACATATCCATGATAATAAGTGAGACACATCACCAGTGGAAATGTACAATTGAATTGTAATTACATATGATATAACAAATTGACATTATTCATCACAAATTCGATTTATAAACATGACATATTTACTACCATTCCATATATAATGGAACACATACATGATTGGTTAGATACAAATGATCATAGGGTTACAAAATAAACATAACAGCCTAAAGCATACTAGCCGGGTAAAAACCCGTAATACATAGTAGGCTAAATACAAAATGACTAGCCATAACAAAGTCTAATCTAAGAACTGCTACCAGCCTCCTCTAGCAGCTCTGGTTGTGCAGGACCCTCAACGGGTCCCTGCAATGTAGTAACCTGCCCCTGCAATGCTATCACCTGTCCCTGTAAGGCTGTCACCTGCCCTTGCAGTGTGGTGACCAGTCCCTGAAGTGGAATTATCTCTCTCTGTAGTGTCTACATAACAGTCAATGTCTGAATAATCTGTTGTTGTCGAGTACGATCAGCAGCTCTCAACTCTCTCATCTCCTCATGCCTCCCGCGTTCTGTCTCTAGCAAATCTGAAATCGCTCTCCGTCTACTACGATTCGCTGACTGTAACTCTGTGATCTCTGACATCTGTGCATGAACTGTGGTGCGTAGTGACATAACCTCTGCACGCGCAAAATCACTCGCATCCATAGATTTCCCCCAAGCCTCTCTAGACATCCTAGCCTCAGTCTCCATCAAAAGACGTGTATGTGCATGTTCACGTCTGTCTCTAAACAGCATATTGACCCGACTGGCCAATAACTATCTCTGGCTCTGCTCGTCATCCAACATCGTTTAGATCTCATCTGTGTCTCGCCTAAACATAGACTCAAAATCTCTCATGTGTGCACCCAACTCTGTGTCGGTACTAACTGGAGCTCCCTATAGGGTCTCAACAATCTCATCCCATGAATCCGTGATCCCATATCCAACATATCTCTCTGGGTCACGTCTGATCTCTCTGTCCATAGTGGCAACAAAGCCGTAATTTGCCCTAAGACCTCCAGCTGGTCTAGCAGCAGCAGCGGCAGAGCTCTCTCCTACCTCATAAATGGACCAAGAGCTATACCTAACCTCTTCCGAGGTGGTAGGTTAACCTTGGGTCTATCCTCTCTATGACTGGCAGAAGGTAACAACAATGGTGGTAATGAAGTAGGAGCTGATGTGGGCATGGGTGGTGGTGCATCGGGTCTGGTGGGGGAGAGTATGAAGGGTGGTGGTAATGGTAGAGAATGGGAAGTAGCTGCAGCCTCAACTCTCATCCGGATCATGGCAGCTCGATAGCCCAACAAACGAATAGGACTAGGAGGTGGTGCTGTCAATACAGGTGAGGGTGGTGATAGTGGGAAAGGAATCTGGGGTGGTGATGAAGACCATGGAGATAGTGGTGATGCTGGTGGGGAAGATATAGCAAGCAGTCTGGCAACCTCAGAATCAGACCATGCTGGTACAGGTAATGGCTCTGGAATAGTAATCCTAGCTGTCATACGATATGCAGGGTGAGGTGGTGGTGTGGCCGCAGACTCATCAGTCTCAAACGGCTCAGTCTCCTCTGCAGACGGGGCAGTAGCTGGTAAAGCAACAACTACAGGGTAGGCAGGAGCTGAGTGCTCCTCCTCCGCCTCCTCGTCAACCTCAACATCCATCTCATCATCCTCATCCTCCTCATCGGCGTCGATGTCCATATCATCGTCCTCATCGATGTCCATCTCGTCATCTCCGTCATCTCCTCCATCAGCAGGATAGTCGATAGGATCCTCCTCAGGGTCCTCATCGTCATCCTCCTCCGGATCTGCCTCTGGATCAGTATCTGGAACATAATCAGGTGACTGTGCAGTGGGTGAGGCATCCTCAGCATACGGCTGATCCTCAGCAACGATCTCATCATCAGCATGCTCTGGACCTGGAACATAATCTGGCGAAAGTGGTGCCTGCTCTGGCTCCTCAGGGCCAGGCACGTAATCTGGAGAGGGTGGTGCCTGAAGAGCGGCCTCCAAGTATGGGTCCTCTGGTGGTAAAGGAGATGATAGTGGAGTAAGTGGTGATGGTGGTGGGGTGGTTAAGGCAAGAAGTCTCTCGACCTCATTCCCTAGGAGAAGTGATAGGATTGGCCTCATCCCATAAGATACCTGGCGGTCAACGGTGGTACAGGTTGGACAGAGTCGGCCAGAGCTGGGTGCACCTCCTCCTCCTCACATCCTCATTCCTCGTCCTCATCATCCATTCAAAAAACATCATCATCATCATCCCATCAGCAGAGTAATCCAGCTAGATTGTAACACACCGCCAAATTGGGTCGCAGCGGAATATAGGGTCCCGGGCCCGTTTACCTCTCAGATCAAATATACGCAAGATGTATATAGAACGACCAAAAAGTCCGTTTAATAAACTGATACATTAGATTTATAACAAAGTAATTTGTTTTACATAGCCGAAGCTTCACATTGTCCACTTGTTCTAAGTACAAAGATTCTAGCCCAAACAGTTATACAAAATGTACTTGCGACAAAATCTTTAAGCAAGATATCCCAATCAAAACCACACAATGTATCCCCTTGTACCTCTGCTTACTGATCCCCCTGAAAAACATTGCTTTAAAACTTCAACAAAATGTTGGTGAATTCATAGGTTTGATAAATCAATATTGTACGACCACAGATTTCCCAAGTTAAAAGATTAATGCCAACAGATGCTTACATCATATAAAGTAATTACGTTTGCTCTAAAGCTCATGACACTGAAGCTGACGTGTAGAATACCCCAAATTAATGTCCAACTATTGCCCATGATGAATGTCTAACCCGCAACATCCTATATTCAGACATGGTATACGTTCGGTTGTCCCAGTGATAGCTAATCACTCCGAACGGGCTTGGCAAACCCAATAGAACTATTAATAACATTCGCGCTCATAATCCCCGCAAATTTGACAGTATCCATGATAATGGGCTCAGATATGGATATCGCTACTTGGCACACGTAAATCATAACATGAAACTTAACCCTTGTTCCCGATTGTAAAGCATTGCCATGTTTTTTCACCCCAAATAACTTTATAAAAACAAAACAGTGAAAGAGGGGCTATGAACTCACCTGAGTGAGTTAATGCCAAGTATAAATACAAATAATGCGTCACGCGAATACGAACCAATGCAACCAAATTAATTGTAAGGTCGTATAAGTACAAAATTACATTGAGACGTCCGACATGCATAAGTCCAATATTAGCTAATCACCATCTAAATGTTAAAGTGAAAACCATGTTTATAAAAGTAAAACTTTATAAACATACTTTTAGTAAAATCGTCATAACTTATACGTTTCTAATCCGTTTCTTTGCGTTTCTTAAAGCCCCACATTCGTATTTAAGAAAAGACGGGTTTATTGATATTTGTCCATACTTATAATTTTGTCCCCTGATGAACATAACATTACTGTTCACGACACAGACATGAGTTTTTTATTTAAATCGTATTTGTGTCCGTAAAACACGTAAATGTCGTATTTTTATTCGTTAAGCTCTGTTTTTAACGATTCTTTCGAGACGTCTCCGTTAATGGAAAATTCCAATCAATTTATGAGGTTTACAAAAATATAACTTTCTGTCATGAATAGTGTTTTTACTGTTCATAGTTTATAAAATTATTTTTATAAACTTTTAATTACCGAAAACCCGCGAAATTCATAACTTATTCGTTATAAATCGAAAAATCATGATTCTTATCATTTTAGAATCCTAAAAATGTGTTATTATTAATAAAGATATCCCACGTTGCTTGTTAGACAAAATTTTTATAAAATTTATTTATAAACTAATCCGTTTAATTACGTATACTCGTTTTTTTAACGCTAACTTTTTCGTTATTAATCCGTTTGACAATTTTCGGAATCGTCGTGAAATGTGTTATCTTATAAAAATATAAAATAAATATGTTTTATTTCGAATTTTGGGCAGAATGTGGTGGTGATTCCCTTAAGTCCATTTTCAATCTTTGTTTTCATACTTTTCCATTTTGTAACCCACCATATGTCTTATATTTCATATATATTATATATCATCCATATATTAGAATTCATTTGTCCATAATAGTCCTCATATGTCCAAGTTACCAAGGTTAACAAAACCATGATAACACTTAAAAATCATAACTTTACTTAAGAAATCCCTAATTTACTAGTTTTGTCCATAATCATTTTTATACATAAACCAAGTGTGTACAAGTGTATTTCTTCCAACCTAACTTTATTTTAGTGTTCAAGTAACATTAATATAAGTCCATAATTAACCTTAACATGTCATTTGTATTTCTTTAACTTGAAACATGTTATGAAACCTTAAAAACCCTAATTAACCCATAATCATTTTTACACCAAAATAACTTGATACAATATTTTCTCATCCTTTTTAGTGTGATATAAGTAATAACACCATATGTATATAAGTATATAAAATGACCATTACAAGTGCAAACTTCATTTCCATGAATAAAACTTAAATGGTGATTAAACTAAATAGATATAACATATGCATATCAATGAAAGTTTACAAGAATATAAAGAGTTCAAGATGACCTTATGGTGTATGAAGATGATGATAAGCAAATGCTAAACCCGTGTTTAGCCTTAAAATCCAAACTTGCACAAAGAAAACCCTTGTTTTCTAAATAAAAATCCTAGCTTCCTTTTTCTTGATTATTACTTGTAAATGGTGATTCAATGGTTGGAAACACCTTAGAACATCTTAGGATAGATGTGTATAAGAGTGTATAGGTTGTATAAAATTTAGTATGGGTTTGTTATAAAGGGGTGCTTGTGCCGTAGGTTGCCAAGAGAAACAAGGAAGGAACAATATTTGTTTTTGGTTAAGTATTTTGTGCTATGCTCTCTTATCTTATGAAATGTATAAGTAATGAACAAATAGGACTAGTCAAGGGAACATGAAGAGAGTCTTAGGGATGGTCATGGTCATAGTCTTTGGTCAAAGAAACAAGAAATGACAAGGTTTAAATGGCAAGAGTTGTTGTAATAAGGACCAAGTGTTGAATTTTTTTCTTATATCTTTGTATCAAATGCCATAATTTCGGCCATAAGAAGATATATGTGATGTTGTTGAGTAATTTTTATGTATTGGGTATAAATGTGGGTATTTGTTGAAGCGTAGAAAAGTTTTGGTGGTTCCGGGAGTGCCTAAACGCAATTTATCGCGAAACGTATACACTTTACGTATCCGATAAAAATAAAATGAACAAAGTTAATAATTATTCTCAAAATAATTATATAACCCTTGCTTGATGTAAACATTTAATTGTTTGATGCCCGTTTACATTGAACGCTAATATTTGACGTACGCGATTTAACTTAACGTTTATGATTTAAAGTAAACACGTACAATACAAAAGGTACATTGCGGATTTATCGACGTCGTCAATGACTTGAAAACACAGGGTGTTATAGACTTCCCCCGTTAAACGAGCCTTGTCCTCAAGGCTTACGATGCAGCACTTGACGACGATGCGGTCTTGGTGAAGAGGTGTGGATATTTCTTCTTGAATTGGAGTTCCATCGAACTTTGACTAATGGGATCCGACTTCGCTTCAACCGTTTAACTTCACGGCCCACTATTTCTAATGGTTCCTCAACAAAATGAAGCTTGTCATCAAGATGAAGTCCATCCAACGGAACGGCTAATGGTTCGTCGGCATGACACTTTTTCAGGTTAGAACACCACAACTTGAATGTAATTAAGAACTCTACTCAACTCGTTCAGAAGTTGAGCTTATAAGCAACCTTCTCAACCTTTCTAACCGTTGAAAGAGGTCCAACATAAACCTAGGGTTTAACTTCCCCACGTTTGCCAAAACGTAACGACCCCTTTCCAAGGAGAAACTTAAGCATAACTTTATCCCCGACTTGGAAATTCCAATTGTTACGTTTCAAGTCACGTAACTCTTCTGTCGATCACGCGGGGCTTGCATCCTTTGCTTAATCTCGACGATTTCTCACAGTGGTCTCTTGAATTAGTTCGACCGAGTATTTGGCTTCTCAACTTTAGTCCAACAAACAGTGAACGACACTTCTAACCAAAAGTGGCTTTCGAATGGTGCGGCTGATGCTAGCGTGATAGCATAATGTTATATTAAAACTCGACCTATGGCAAATGTTAACCCAACCCTATTCCAAAGTCGATCGCACAAGCACGCAACATATCCTCAAGAAGTTTGAATGACTCTCGCTTTCCCGTCTGTTTATGATGGTTAACGCAGTACTCCATATCTAAATTTATACACAACGCGTCTGAAGTGACCTCCAGAAAATTGATAGCGAATCTCGGGTCACGATCGCAAATGATTTAGACGGGAATTCCCAATGTCATGAGACCACCTCCTTTTAGGTACAATCTTGCAAGTTTATCCAAAAGATCAGTCTGCTCCAAATGGTGTGAATAATGCAGACTTATGTGAGCCGTCAACGCTCACGCAAATTGTGTCAAGCCTTGAGACGTCTTGGAAGCTTCGTGAACAAAATCCATAGTGATGTTTATCCCACTTCCATCGGTATCTTGGGTAGTACCAACAATCTGATGGCCTTGTGATGTTCGCCTTGGACTTAGCACAGGTCAAACACTTTCTACATAAGTGCTATGTCAGCGTTCATGTTGGGCCACCAATAAAGCTTCTTCCATATCTGTGGTACATTTGTGCAAACCGGATGTATATGAGTACTTTGAGATTTGTGGACTCGTGCAGAATTATAGTCCCCGTACATCCCCATAAACAAAGTAGCCAACTCTCCATTAAGAGCATAGGGTTCCATCCGTAACGTGTTTCCAACTATTGTTCTCTAGATCGTCGGAAAATTTAGCGTTTTCAATCAACATTCCCCTAACGTCTTTACTCTTAATGTTCTCTGGTATTCGCGCTTCGGTCTAAGCATTTAAGATCTGTTTAGGAAGATCCAAGCTAATAGTCATGACTAAGGCTCGAACTCTTAGCGGTGGTTCTCGTTCTTTCCTGCTCAAAGCATCAGCAACGACATTTGCTTTCCCCGGGTGATAACGAATATCGCAATCGTAATCACTTAGCAACTCTAACCATCGTCGTTGCCTCATGTTCAACTCTTTTTGATCTAAAATGTGTTGCAAACTCTTGTGATCGGTGAACACCGTACACTTAGTTCCATATAAATAATGTCTCTAGATCTTGAGAGCGAACACCACTGCACCAAGTTCTAAATCATGAGTTGTATAGTTCTTCTCATGAATCTTCAACTGGCGTGATGCATAAGAAATCACCTTTTCTCTTTGCATCAACACAGCGCCCAAACCCTTCTTTGAAGCGTCGCAGTATGCGATGAAATCTTCGCTTCCTTCAGTATGCAAGGCTTGGTTGCACAGCACAACTTTTCTTCAACAGTTGAAAAGCAGCTTCTTGTTTTTACGCCCCACTCAAACTTGAGACCTTACATTGAGTAACTTAGTTCATTGGTTGGCGATCCTTTGAAAAACCCTTTAATGAATCTTTCGGTAATACCCAGCAAGACTAAAAAATTGACAGAAAAGAATCTCCGTTGGTGACTTAGGAGATGTCCAATCTTTAATGGATTCAATCTTGGCTGGATCCACATGAATTCCTTCACTATCGATCACGTGACCGAGGAACTGTACCTTGGGAATCCAAAATTCACATTTGGAAAACTTGGCATACAACTCTTCCTTCTTAAGCAATTCTAAGATTTGCTTAAGGTGTTCTTTATGTTCTTTCTTGTTCTTCGAATATATCAGAATATCGTCAATAAAGACAATCACGAATTTATCTAGATATGGTTTGCATACCCGATTCATAAGGTCCATGAATACGGCAGGTGCGTTTGTCAAACCAAACGACATAACTTGAAATTCATAATGGCCATAACGAGTTCTGAAGGCAGTCTTCGGAATGTCACCCCCCCCCACACCCACTTTTTTTACCCCCTCTTCTTCTCGAACCCTCAATTGGTGATATCCTGACCTTAGGTCGATTTTTGAGTAGACACTCGACCCTTGGAGCTGATCAAATAAATCATCAATTCTTGGGAGCGGATAACGGTTCTTCACCGTTAGTTTATTCAATTCCCGGTAATCAATGCACATCCGGAATGATCCGTCTTTCTTCTTGACAAACAAGACCGGAGCTCCCCAGGGTGAGGAACTGGGTCTTATAAAGCCTTTGTCGGATAGCTCTTTCAGTTGCTCAGATAACTCTTTCATTTTGGAAGGCGCCAATCGATAAGGTGCCCGTGCTACAGGTGCAGCACCAGGTACCAAATCAATTTGAAACTCCACTTGTCGAGTCGGAGGAAGACCCGGCAAGTCTTCAGGAAATACTTCAGGAAAGTCTTGAACTATTGGTACGTTCTCAAGTCGTTTCTTCTCCGACTTGTCTTCAATCTCTTTTGTAGTAACATGTGCCAGAAAGATAGGAAACCCTTTTTCCATGTACTTCTGCGTTTTAGTGCAAGAAATGATGTTTAATCGTGTCACATTTCCCTGGGTACTTCCATCACCGTGTATGATCAAGGTTTTATTTTTCCAGGGAATGCGAACAATCTTCTCGGCACACACAATGACCGCTTGGTATTTCGCCAACCAATCCATACCGATTATAGCATCAAAACTACCAAGTTCTACAGGCATTAAGTTTACGTTGAATTGGTGGTTTAGGAAGTTTAATGTGCAACCTTTAAGTATAGTGTTTAACCCAATTATCCTCCCATCAGCTAGTTCGACATCATAATAGTGATCTAGGGTAGATGGCGTGATGTCAATTTGGGAGCTAAATGTAGTAGACACAAAACTTCGATCGGCACTCGTATCAAATAAGATATAAGCATAGCTGTTGTTTAGAAGGAACGTACTCGTAATGACATTGTCTGGGTTTGCCCCCGCATTTCTAACCACATACACCTTCGCTGATGCCCTGTCATTCCCAGCTTGATTACCACGGTCATTGTTTCTTAGTCTTGGGCAGTTTCTTTTAAAGTGGCCTTGATCTCCGCACTCAAAGCAACCATTTCCCTTCTGATTATTATTGTTTGTTGTTGCGTATTGTTGTTTGCAATTTGCAAGCCGTCTTACTACCATCCTTGGCCAGATGCCAAACCCTCTGGCAGTTACTGCACTTAGGTAGACAAGGACCTTCATGATTGTAATTACACTTGGAACACAGAGGTTTAGACCCGGCATATGATTTCCTGTCACTATTGCCTGCAGTGTAGGCCTGGCCTGTGTTCTGCCTCTTATTTTGTTGTTGTTGTTGATTCTGATTGTTTTGGGAAGTGTTTTCAAACTTCCTCTTGTTTTCAGCTTGTCTTTTCGCAATGATACTGACTCTCTTGTCCCATCAGTTTTTTTTTTTTTTTTTTTTTTTTTTTTTTTTTTTTTTTTTTTTTTTTTTTTTTTTTTTTTTTTTTTTTTTTTTTTTTTTTTTTTTTTTTTGTTCAGTGGCCATTTCAATAGCCTCTTGCATGGTCTTTGGCTTTGAAGCTACGATGTTTCCATGGATCATGTCGGGCAATCCTCCGACATACCTTTCAATTTTGTCTGACTCCTCAGGGAACATTCTAACACACAGAAGTGCTAGTTCTTGAAAACGTTGGTTGTACTTGACCACATCAGTACCTATCACTTTCAAGTTCCACAATTCAGCCTCAAGCTTCTTCATTTCGTTTCGTGGACAATATTTGTCAGTCATCTTCTTCCTTAGATCGACCCAAGTCATTGAATATGCAACATCATGAGTAACAGTCATAACATGGGAATTCCACCATGTTAGAGCACTTGCTAAAAGAGTACAAGTAGAAAATTTGACCTGGTTTTCCACTGAGCAGTTGCTTATGCGGAAAACAGTCTCCATTCTTTCAAACCATTGGGTTAACTCAACCACTCCTTCGGTGCCCTTGAAATACAGAGGTTTGCACTTCATGAAATCCTGGTATGCATCCACTCTCGAGCAACGCGTTCAGATCCCCTGACACCCGTTCCCGAAGTATGGCTGTCAATGCCATTCCTGGTTGCGTCACGTGCGGCCAAGGCGGCACTGACACCTTGATCAATCATAGCTTGGAGTTGGGCATTAGTGACCGTAGTGGTTGTGGTTGCTGTTGGGGCTGGTGTTGTTGTGACCGGTGTTGACCTTGTGGCTCGTTTTGGGGCCATTTTCTTCAATCACAAGAAAATACAATATCCGTTAGATTTCATAAAATCATAACCATGAACAATGACATATCCAATGATAAATTAAAGTGAGAACGCATCACACAGGAAATGTACAATGAATTGTAAATAACCAATGGAAAAACCAATCGACATTCATTCATTACAAATCGATTATAACTACAATAATACCACCATTCCATATATAAACTGGAAAACATACAGATATTGTCTGTTCAGCATACGAAATGATCACCTTGATTAGAGTTACAAAAGAATATATACAAACCTAAAGCCCAAACTAGCCGGGAGTTACCCGAATACTTGTAGGCTATACAGGATAGCTAATCAGAAAATAAAGATCTATACAGATAGCTAACAAAACAAAATCTATACTGCCGCTAGCTGGGAGTAACCCATAAAAACTTAACAGACTGCATAGTAGCTACAATCATAACCAAAGTCTAGGAACTGCTACCAGTGTCCTCCAAATGTGTCAACGCGTGCTCCAGCCCACCAGGGGGTCTGGTACGCATGATAAGCTTGAATAGCCAAATCATCTTGCAGCCCTAAGCTAGCCACTCCAAACCTCGTGGCAAACACCTACATCTCTAAAACTGTAAACATATCCGTGCCTCTAATGCTCTGCAGTGAGCTTCAGACCTACTAAGTGCTGACTGAGTCTCCCATACTCTCTTGCTCGGTGAACAAGTCTCCTCTCTCCTCAATACTCAAGTCTACTCTCACAGCTGCATGATCCTTCTGGGCATCGTGATGTCGTGTGCAAAACTCTTAACTCTCTCTAGTGCAAACATCTACCTGGTAAGTAACCCTCCTGTTGACCAACTCTAAGGCGGTCATCATCCTCCTCTCAGTATCTCAGAGTCTAGTCTCTATAGTGGGTCCTGGCTGTACACGCAACGAATACAGAACTCTCCCCTAACTCCCCAATCTCATAACCAGTTTTGGGAGTAGTAATAAATAGTCTCTTCTAGCGGTGTGTCAGCCTCGGGAATATCAAGCTCTGCTGCGACTAGTAATGTGCAGGAGTGTATAGTAACAATGGTGGGGTCCCCTGAATGGGAGTAGTGACTGATGTTGATGATGTTGATAGCTCTCATCTGCCTTATAGCTGCTCTATATGTGTGTCGGATACTGGAGCTAAAAAGGATGGTGGTAAAGGAGGAATAGGTGGCCGCAACCTCAGCTGGCACTAATCCTCAGGATGCTCAGGCCTTAGAAGACACGTACATGGTCCTCAGGTACATACTCTGGTAACGAGGTGCCTGCTTCCAACAACTGTCAGGCATCCTTAAGAAAGCCGTCCTCTAAAGATTCTTAGATGGGATAAACTCCATGATCGTGCCTCATGACCGAACAGAAGTATAGGTAAACAGCGGAATCAGCTTGACATGACTACTTAAACCGCATAAATGTGCTTATATGAGTATTTATTATAAGACTCTTCTAGCAAATATCATTCATCTCATGAACATGATAAATCAAATTATGATTGCCATCTATCCCAACCAACTAATGCAACAAGTAGGTATGCATGAATGTATGCACATATGTAGACCTGTAAAAATCCCTTTTAAAAAAAAACAACTTTTGAAAACGTTATAGTCCACGCAAAAACATTTTAACCTGATCTCTATAACCTTGGCTCTTGATACCAATCTGTAACACCCCCAAATTGGGTCGTAGCGGAATAAGGGTCCGGGGCGTGTTACTTCTCAGATCAATAACACAAGATATATATAGAACGATCAAAAAGTCATTTTAAAACTGTTACATTAGATTTAACAAAGTAATTTTTACATAAGCCCGAAGCTTAACTTGTTCACTTGATCAAAATACAAAGATTTTGAGCCCAAACAGATAACAAAATGAAATGCGACAAAATCTTTAATGCATGACATCCAAATCAAAACCACCAATGTATCCATCGCACCTCGTGCTTATTGATCCCCTGAAAAAACATTGCTTTAAAACGTCAACAATAATGTTGGTGAATTCATAGGTTTGATAAATCATATATTGTAGGACCACAAGATTTCCCAAGTGTATGATAATGCAACAGATGCAGACATCATATAAATGTAATTACGTTGCTCTAAGCTCATGACACTGAAGCTTGACGTGTATGAATACCAAATTAATGGCCTACATTGCCCGTGGTGATGTTCTAACCTGCAACATCCTATATTCGACATGGTATACGTTCGTTTGTCCAGTGATAGCTAATCACCCGAACGGGGTTGTCAAACCCAATAGATCTATTCATAACATTCGCGCTCACAGTCCAGTAATTGACAGTTCATGATAATGGGCTTAGATATGGGTTATCGCTACTTAGGCAACACGTAATCATAACATGAAACTTAACCACTTGTGTCCAATTGTAAAGCATTGCATGTTTTTCACCCCAAAAACTTTGTAAAACAAAAGCATGTAAAACGTGGGGCTATGAACTCACCTTGAGTGAGTAATGCCAAGTATATCACAAATAACGCGCCACGCGAATTGATCAAATGCAACCTAATTAAATTAAGGTCGTATAAGTACTAATCACATTAAGTACTCCTACCATGCATAAGTCTATATAGCTAATCACCATCTAAATGTTTAAGTGAAAACATGTTTATAAAATTAAAATGTTTATAAACATACTTTTGGTAAAATCGTCATAACTTTCACGTTTCTAATCCGTTTCTTGCGTTTCTTATGCCCATCTTTTCGTATTAAGACGAGTTATCATAATTTGACATTTTCCATATTTTGACCCCCTGGTGAACAGTAACTTTTACTGTTCACATCAGACGTAAGTTTTATTTAAATCGTATTTGTTGTCGTAAAACCCGTAAATGTCGTATTTTATTCGTTATAGCTCCGTTTTTAGCGATTCTTTCGAGGACGTTCTCGTTATTGAAAATCCTATCAATTTATAAGGTTTACAAAAATATAACTTTCTGTCATGAACAGTAACTTTTATAAAAATAGTTTTATAAAAGTATTAATTGTCGTAAACTTGCGAAATTCATAACTCGTTCGTTATTAATTGAAAAATTAACTATTCTATCATTTTGAATCCCAAAAATAGTATATTTGTTAAAAATATCAAACTTGCTGTTTGATAGAAATTTTATAAAAATATTTTATAACTCCCGTTTAATTAACGTATAACTCGTTTTTAACGTAACTTTTTCGTTATTAATCCGTTTGACAAGTTTCTTACCTTTTCGGAATCGTCGTGAAATGTATTATCTTATAAAAACATAAAATGAGTATGTCTTATACACGAATTTGGACAGAATGTTTGTGCTAGTTTGATAAGTCCATTTTCAACCTTTGTTTCCTTTATTTATCATTTTGTATTTCACCAAAAGTCTCATATGTGCCTTATATTATATATATGTCATATATCATATGTTTATTATGTCCATGGTCCATCAAGGTCCTTTTTGTCCCAACATTACAAGTCTTTTATTTTACATAATAACCATCAACTTTTTAAAATAAATCCATAAATCACTAGTTTTTTATATGAGAGTTAAATTTACACCAAAAACCAGTATTATACAAGTCCTCTCATCTTTTATACTTTTATTTAATAACCATACAAGTATTAACGATAAGTCCATAATTAACCTTACTTGTCATAAGTATTTCTTTAATAACTTGAAAACATTGTAATGAAATCCACCACATAAAAACCTAATTAACCCATAATCATTTTATACCAAAATAACTTGTGATACAATATTTTTCTCATCCTTTTTAGTATGATATAAGAATAACAACCACATGTATATAAGTATATAAATGACTCATTACAAAGTGAAAACTTCATTTTTTAGAATAAAAAACTTAAATTGGTGATTCAACTAAAATAGATAAAACATACATATCAATAAGTTACAAGAATATAAAGATTTCTAGTAGACTACCTTAGGAGTATGAAAGATTGATGATAAACAAATACTACACCAGTGTTTAGCCTTAAAATCCAAACATGCACAAAGAAAACCCTTTTTTTCTTCAATAAAATCCCTAGCTTCCTTTTCTGATTATTACTTGTTAAATGGGATATCAAATGGTTGGAAACACCTTAGAACATCTAGGATGGATATGTGTATCGAAGTGTATAGGTGTATAAAAATTAGTATGGATTGTTATAAAAGTGGTGGTTGTGCCGTAGCTTCCAAGAGAGAAAAGGGAGAACAATATTTGTTTTTGGTTAAGTATTTTGCTATGTTCTCTTATCTTATGAAATGTATAAGTAATGAATCAAGTATGACTAGTCAAGGGGACATAAAGAGAGTCTTAGGGATGGTCATGGTCAAGGTCTTTGGTCAAAGAAACAAGAAATGACAAGGTTTAAAATGAATAGGTTTATACAAACTAGTGTTGAATTATAGTTTATATCTTTGTATCAAAATGCCAAAAGTCTCGGCAATAAGAAGATATATGTGAATGTTGTTGAGTGAATTTTTATTATTGGGTATAAATGTGGTATTTGTTGAAGCGTATGAAAAGTTTTGGTGGTTCTGAGAGTGACTAAACGCAATTTACACGAAACGAATACACTTACGTAATACCGAATAAAAATAAAATGAACAAAGTTAATAATTATTCTCAAAATAATTATATAACCCTTGCTTGATGTAAACATTTAATTGTTTGATGCCCGTTTACATTGAACGCTAATATTTGACGTACGCAATTTAACTTAACGTTTATGATTTAAAGTAAACACGTACAATACAAAAGGTACATTGCGGATTTATCAACGTCGTCAATGACTTGAAAACACAGGATGTTATTCTAAATACCCTGAAAAAGTGTATAAAATGACACCTCATCAATAACCATCCAAACTTATTATAACCGGCTAATATAGGAAAGGTAATTTTCAGAATTTCCATGTCATTAATATTTTCCATGTGGAATTGACTTTGTTGACTTTGTCCATATCACTTTGTTGAGTTGGTTTAACCCGTATCTTACAACGGCTCTTTTTGCCCGAATAGTAAAACCCGACAGTTTATTGACTTTTATAATAACCCGTCAATTATCCCCTTTTATAACAAACATTCTCTTCATCCCTTTATCTTCTCCAATTAGGGTTTATACCAATGTCTGCATCTTCATCCTCTTCTCGTTCAAACCGTACACGCGCCTCTTCACGACTTTGTGAATATGATTTTCCAGTTAGGGTTTTAACAACTTGGACAACCACCAATCCAACCAGACGTTTTATTGTTTGTCCAAATCAATCAGTAAGTATCCAACATTTAATACTTAATTGTTTTTTGATCACATAAGACTAACCTAAATGCTGTTTCAGAAACCTAACAAAAAGAATTGTGAGTTATGGGACTGGTATGACCTAGAACTTGAATCTGAGTGGTATCGATTTCAATTGAGAGAGATGTATCTTCCATGAAACATATTTACTACAAACTGAAATGACCCGTGAGGAAAGGATTCTGGATTTACAAGAAGATCTCAACCATGTTCTAACCCGTTTGACTTTTTGGAAGTCAATTAGCTTTCTACTAGTGTTGGTTATTGTTATTATGTGGGGAATGAAGTAAAAATAGATCTTCATGTATTAGAAGGTTATTGTAGTTCAAGTATGGTAGTTCATGTATGGTACTTATGGTAGTTCAAGATGAATAAACATGGTGGTTGTTGTTTGGGTTACTCTTATGTTTGAAAAAATATGTTCATTTCATGTATTTGCAATAAAGACTAATTGACCATATTATGCAGTAAAGGATACATAAGACTTATGCAGTAAAAACGTACAAGTAGATAGACACTTTGACCAAATGACACTCATAAAATGAGTGTAAAATTGCATAACTTATGTTCAGGCATGTGGGGGGACAAGCCCCTTGTTTTTGGTACCACAAAAAATAATACATCACATGTTGCACATGCAACCATACTAAAAGACAGATGTTTTTTGTGTCTTCACATGAAATTGTCTAACATAAAGGATATAAAAACATACAGACTTTATACTAATTAGATTAAGAATGCACTGTCTGTTGTTGATCCTTCTCCATTTGGGCTTAATCCTGATTTCTTCATTTTCTGATTAAAGATCCTCTCAGATCTTCCTTTGTTCTTGTGATATATCTTGATTGGGACAGAATCACTTACATCGGGTTGTTTCCTTTTCCTACCTTGCTTGTTTATCTTTGGTCGTTCTGGTGTTGCATTAGTATCAGCTTCTTTCCCTTTTCCATTTGGAGTAGTATGTGCTTCCTCCATAGGTTATTCAACAGTAAGCCTCCAACCACGCTGATTATAATTCACTAATGACTCTTGTGCTTGTAGATTCTCATTGACAGGTTAAAGGTTTGTGCTTGAAGGTTTCTCAGGTGTGTACATTTCATGGTTGTACCACTGTTGGTTCCACTCAAACTCTTGCTCTTCTCTTAATCTCTCTTGGTCTTGGTTCTGAAATCTGGCCTCTTCTTCAAGTGTCGATTTCAATGCTTCTTGATCAAACTCATCTTGTCTTGCTTTATCTTTTGCAGCCCTTTTTTCCTCATCTTCAATAAGAAGTTGCTCTATATACTCATGTTCCATGTTATCCCATATTTCATCCTCAGTCATTTCCTGTAAAGTGTTAATAAATAAGTGAATGGTCAAATAACTATAACATTAAAAAGTATTAGACAATGATTAATACTTGTTCATCTACTAGTCTCAAGCTTGTACTACCATTTCTACCCCTTCCACCCCTTCCCCTACCTTTGCCAACTCTGCCTGCTCCCCTACCATCATTTCTACCCCTTCCTCCCCTTACCCTACCCCTGCCAACTCTTCCTATACCCTTACCACCTATGCTTTGGTCTGTTTCATCTCTACTTGCACCAATAAGTGTCCCCTTAGTTTGGTCACCTATGTTTCACCTCTGACACCACTTGTTTCACCTCTACCATCTACTGTGCCTCCCCCAAAACCCCTTCCTCCTCATATATTTGATGCATAATGACAAAATTTTGGTTCCATTCTTCTTCTAGGTTGCTTTTTTACTTTTGGTGGTTTTGGTACAGGGTCCTTGTCACATGCTCTTTTGTTATGGCTGCTATGTGAGAAATCACATATCTTTTGTATACCAAAAATGACCTTTAAATGATCAAATTGTGCAAATTATGCTTGTATATTGCTTGTTTTGTCATTTGTGATGTGTAGGTACGGGTATTGCAAAAATCACAAGAAAACGGTCAAAACCGGACAAAAACGAACACGAGAACGGATAAAGTACACAAGAGCCGGAAGTTTCTAGCAAAGTTCAACTCTGGTCAACCCTTGGTCAACAATGGTCAACCCACAAAATGCCAAAACCCTCAAAATACCCAAATGAGCCTTAATGTTAAACCAAATTCACAAAAAGTCCCAAAAATCTTAACACCGTTAGTCCTTAACCATTAAGGGACTAACGGTCGTTAACCCTTTATAACAAAACCCTTAAATCCCTTTAACAAGCCCGAGCCCAAATAATAAACCTGTGAGCCCAAGTCAATCACCCATATTCCCCAGTCAAACCCCCTACGTTTAAAAGTTAAAAAATGGCGCGAGTAAAAGGTGTTACTGTTCATCGTCGTTCTTAACCAATTACCCTGCTAAAACAAAGGGTAAATCTCAATTAATGACGTGGCTAAAAGATTCGAGTGCTATGCTACATGCCAGCAAAAGGAAACGTCACCTAAGGTTCTCATTGGTCAGAACTAACAAAGGGAAGGACACGTTGGAAGCAAACTAACACACAAAGAGCGGGATTTTACACTGAAAACAAGCCAAAAGAAGCACACTCACTCCCAAAGAGTAGGATTGCTAGCTTGGCAATCCGTGTGCCTCTTATTGATCCTACGGCCAAAAATGAGAATCCAATGATTGAAGATATCCAATGGTCAAGATCAAAAGCTCAAGGGGAGCGTGTAAGAAGTCTGGAAGCTTCTCTCCCAGCCTATAAATACAAGGCCTCATCACTCACATAAGGGGATCTTCTTTTCTTTTTCAGTTTTTAGTAGCTTAATGTTTAGCTTATTTTCATGTAATTTTCAGCTTATGGTTTTTAGCTAATTGTAATTTCCTTTTCAACACTTTGTACTCAATTCAGTTATTAATAAAAGTTTGTTTTTCATTTAAACTCTTTTGTCAATTCTGATTTCACTTTTATGCAAAATAATGGTTGATTAAAGCTCTATTACTATTTCATAAGCTCATACTACTTTAAGCTACTAAAAGCTCTCTCAAATACTTGAATTCTAAATGGAATTGGATGGCTGCTTATAGAATTCAAGTGGTAATAGTGCTTGAGGGTCAAGCTTTAGGATTAGACTAGGTATTGGAATTAAGCTTAAGCTATAAGCTTAAGCTGCTTTAATAAGCTCTATTAAGAGCAATCCACCTCTGTTTAGCTGAGGTGTAGGTATTCTTCTTTTTATTTTCCTCTATTTACTTTTCTGTATTTAGTATTCTAGCTTAATTCTGCTTATTAGCTTATTGTCTGCTTATTTTGGTTGTTATCTGATTAATCTAGCTTGTCTTGGTGGTTAAATGTCTTATGTGTTTATTTGTTAGCTTATTTCTAATGTTTGCTTATGTTTTGTTTTAGAACTTTTAAAAAAAATACAAAAATAGTAGCATAATGTAATTGATAATTTATTCTGCTTATTTGCTTAGTGATAAATGTTCAATAAGTTTGTTTTTAGCTTTCTAGTATCTGGTATTTAGAATTTGTACTGAATTCCTTATTTTTATAAGCTGAAATGGATTTTTAGAGTTTAAAGGGGTGTTTGGCTTATGACAGTACTAACTAAAGTTAGTACTGTCATTGGTCATTTGGTCCTTTGAAGCCATTTTAAATCTCATAAGTAGGTTTATAAAGCCAGGATTTAAAAGTTGTTTGTAGTTTTGATCTAGTTTTGATATAATTGGTGATAGTTGTTAAAGAACTGTTAGCATAAAATCAGTTAAGAATGCATTTTCAGCTCAAGTTTCTTCTAGGTGTTAACATTGCTCATTTTGCATTTAGCTTAGTGTTTTAAAGTTGTAGAAACTGAGTCCTATAACATGCAATTGTTGGATTTAAGAATTGGTTAATTTAGTAGTCATATGCATCAGATAGGTTTATAGACAAACTGCCTTTTTCATCATCAATTATCAGAGGGTTAAAATAGTTTTTAGATCTTAATTTTCAGTTTACATATAGCTTATAGGTTACTTTTCATTTGTTTGATTTTTTTTAGAATTAAGTCAGTTTTGTTATCTGTTTTTAAGCTTAAAATTTGCAATTTCTCTTTTTAAAACCAAACATTAACTCAGCATGTTCTGAGTAATTAAGCACTTTTCAAGAAGCTTTTTTCTTTAAGCAATTGATTTCCAAAATTCTTTTCAAAAGTGTTTTTATGTAGCTTATAGTTCAAGATTTAAGTAGTAATAAGCTAGAAGACCTTAAGTGTCCATTTGCTTAATGAAAAATAAGCTCAAAGTAGTTAATTGGCCTGTTTGGTGTGCAATGTTAGTTTAAGTGCTTATCTTTGATTTTCAGCTTATAGCTTTTTCTTTTTTGTAACATTTCTCATTTTTAGGTTATTTACAACTTTAATAAATTCCATTATTTATTTTTAGAGTTTTACGCGTTCGCTTTTAATTATTATCTTATAGTTAAATCGCGTAAACTAAAAGTCAACGTTCAATGTAAACGGACATCAAACAAATTAAAGTTTACATCAAGCAAGTGTTTTTATGATATTAGGAGTATAATTATAACTTTTCCATAATTTATTTTGGTTGATACGTAAAACCATAACTTTCGCAATAAATTACATTCGATCATACCCGGAAGCACCTATACCCATCTACACTCAAACAAATACCCACATTTATACCTAATACATAAAATTTTACCAACTTATTAACTAATAAAGCCTTATGGCCGGTTGAGTGTTTATACACACTAAGCATCTAATTTAAATCCAAGTAATATACCTTAACCCAACAAGGTACCTTACACAACACAACTTTCTAAACATTGGCTTGTCATTGTCCTTCCCCCTCCTCACACCATACGTCTCCCTCCTCCTAGGGAGGAGGAGAGCTCTTACACTCTTGTCCTTCTAACCCTACTTCCTAACTTAGGTTAGTTTAAGGTTAATTCATGGGTTGGTTACTATATAAGGCAAGTAACTAGTTCTTTATCATACACATATCTATTACTAGCAAATTTCAAACAAAAACACCCTCCCCAACTACTTAAAACCTACGGCACACCCTTATGTGTTAGGGTTTCATTTTAATTTTTCATTCAAGGCAATCCAAGTGTTCAAGTGTTCATTCTAAGGTTACCTAAGGTTACTCAAGGTGTTGGCAAGCTTGGATTCGGGTTTAACAAGGAATTATCAAGAAAACATATTTAGGGTTTTCTTGATTAGGGTTTTGATTTTGAAGGCTTGATTGGGGTTTACATCTTGTGTTCATCATCCTACTTGTCTTCTATAAGGTCTATTTAAAGTATTCAATGTTCATTCATTAATTTCCTATTGTATACATACTTGTTGCATAAGTTAATCACCACCTAGATTCACTTTTAAGTTATATAAAGTATTTGATGTTTTCATATGGACAAATGACATGGACAATTAGAGGACTAAATACATGTAAGATATACGGTATAACACTTGGTAAAATAATGGTGCAAGGTTCTTAAATAAAATGATTGTAAACTAACTTGTTTAATTAAAAACCCTAATTTTATTTTTATAGCTACTGTTGGATTCGAACTATAAACCATATATTTTATATTTTATAAAAATAGTGCTCTTTACAAGGATCGTGAGCATGTAAGGAACTCGAAAAACGGAATTATAACGAACAAGTTACGGATTTTACAAGTTATATCTAATTAACTTTATAAAAACAATTTTATAAACTGTGATGAACAGTAAAAGTTACTGTTCATCAAGGTAAAAATTTCATAAACGTTAATATTTTGAATAAAATTCCTTAATAATACGTACCCACAGACATAAAAAAAACTCCGAAAAACGGAGATTAAACCGAACAGGTTACCGTATTTATAACAATTAATATATAATTAATTCCATAAAAACAATTTTTATAAACTGTTATGAACAGTAAATACTACTGTTCATCAGGGGTTTAAATTCTTATAAATATGATATTTTGATAAATTATCTTAATACTAATCCAAGGATATAAGGAACTCGAGAAACGGGATTATAATGAACGAGTTATGATTTAAACAACTAAAACTTACGTAGAATTAGATTCTATAACAATAGGTTTTTATTAACGTCATGAACAGTAAAAATTACTGTTTCATACAGAGGGTTTTTAAACTTTATAAAAAATGATTTAAAATAAATTAAATTTAATACGGAGACGTGGACATAAAAAAACGTATGAAACGGAGTCGAAACGATAAAGATATGAGGTTTTAAAACTCGCGCGCATTACTTTTATTTTTATACAATCTTTTATGAAACAATTAAATTAATAATGAAATATCATTATTAAATCATACAAATAATACGTTAGTAAATAAAAATAATATTTTCGTTACGAGTACAAGTACATATACTTTCATTTAACAAAGTACGAGTTAATTTATTGTTTTAACTTTTAAAGAATTAATAAAAACTATTAGGTGGTGGTGTAACTATACGACATGTGAGGTTTTAATTATATGAAATACATTATACTCATACAGCCTATAATTAATTAGGTTGCATTCAAATTGCCGAGGCGATTCACTTACTTGATTTAGATAATCAATTATTCACTTACGGTGAGTTCATAGCCCCGCTTTTATACAATTATATTGTTTTATAACTTTGGGGTGAGAAACATGCATTGTTTTACATTTGGACGCAAGTACTCTTTTAAACATATTACGAGTTGGCCTAAGTAGCTAAACCCACTATTGCCCACTATCATGAACTGTCAATTGCTAGTTAGTGAGCGCGAATGTTATGAATAGATCTATTTGGGATTGACATCCCCGTTCGGGTGAGTAGCGCTCATCGGTTTCGACTGTACTGAAACAACGAACGTATACATGTCGGAACAATTTGGATGTTGCGGGTTGAACATCTACATGGGCACATTTAGTGCATTAAATTGCATACATATATGTCGAGCTTCGGTGTCATGAGCTTAGTGCACTCGTAATTACTTTTAAGATATTGTATGTGTTACATGTCTTACATCGGAAATCTTGTGGTCCTATTTTATACATTTACTAAACCTGTGAATTCACCAACTTTATGTTGACGTTTTAAAGCATGTTTTTCTCAGGTCAATAAGGTACGGAAAACAAGGATACATTGGTGGTCATAAATTTGGAGTCATTACTATAAAGATTTGGATGCATTACATTTTGGGAATATTTGTTATGTCTTAAAATCTTTACTTTTCATGGATGAACTATTTAAGCTTCGGCTATTGTAACAAACAAGTCTATTTAATCTAATGTATCAATTTTAAACGACTCATATAGAGGTCGTTCTCATATCTCGTGCTGTTGATCTATGAAGTAACACTCGCCAACCCATATTCCGCTGCGACCCATTTTGGGGGTGTTACAAAACCGATGCTTTCCTAGCTATTGAAGATGAGCCAATTTCACTGGAAATTGATGACTCTTACTATGATTCGGAGGGAGACATTCTTCTTCTTGAAGAATTTCTTAATAATGATCCTTCATCACCACCTCTCCCTCCATAAGAACTTAAAGTTGTTGAACCTAAAAATGAAAAATCTTCTATTGATGAGCCACCCGAGGTTGAACTTAAGGACTTACCGCCTCATCTTGAATATGCATTTTTGGAGGGTACCGACAAATTACCCGTCATAACTGCTAAAGACTTGAAAGACCAGGAGAAAGCCGCTCTCATAAAGGTTTTAAAGTCACACAAGCAAACTATTGCTTGGAAATTATCCGACATTAAGGGTATTAACCCAAAATTTTATGCACACAATATTTTAATGGAGGACGACTTCAAACCGGCGGTCCAACACCAAAGAAGGGTAAATCCTAAAATCCACGAGGTGATCAAAAAGGAGGTTCTTAAACTCCTTGATGTCGGATTAATTTACCCTATCTCGGATAGTCCTTGGGTGAGCCCCGTACATTATGTACCGAAAAAGGGTGGCTTTATCGTTGTAGAAAATGAAGAAAACGAGTTAATTCCTACTCGATTGGTTACGGGATGGCGTGTATGCATTGACTACCAAAAGTTAAATGACGCCACCCGTAAAGACCACTTTCCATTACTGTTTATGGACCAAATGCTTGAGAGACTAGCGGGAAAAGAATACTATTGTTTTCTCGACGGTTTCTCGGGTTACTTTCAAATTCCCATCGACCCTCAAGATCAAGAAAAGACCACATTCACGTGTCCTTATGGAACGTTTGCCTACCATCGCGTGCCTTTCGGCTTATGTAATGCACTGAGCACGTTCCAAAGGTGTATGATGGCTATCTTTCACGATATGATCGAAAAAATGATAGAAGTCTTTATTGACGACTTCTCGGTCTTTGGGAATTCATTCAGAACTTGCCTCTCCCATTTAGACAAGATGCTTAAACGATGTGAAGACACCAATCTTTGTCTAAATTAGGAAAAGAGTCACTGGTATGTGTTTAATTACACATACCATTTTCCATTAAAAACGGACTTAAAAGACTAAAAACGTACCAAAAATACGTTGTATTTGTATGTTTGCATTTGTATTGTACAGGAACGAATATTCAAGAAAAGGACAAAAAGAAAGCCAAAAACAAACAAAACCAAGCACGGGATGGAAAAGTCAAAATCAATAAGGCATGGGATTACCAGTCTCGATATTTGCGATCGTGACCCAAGGTTTACGTCCAAATTTTTGGAGGTCATTTCAGACAGCTATGGGTACTCGGCTGGTAATAGGAGTACGGCATACATCAGAGAATGCTGGAAAAGCGAAAGAACCATCTACCAAACTCTGAAGATATGGTACGCGCTTGTGGTGATAGGCTTTGGGAATGTTGGAGGACATTACCGCTGATTGAATTCTCAAATAAAACAGTTACCATGCTAGTATTAAAGTGCCCCATTCGAGGCACTTTTATGGCCGGAAGTGTCGATCGCCTGTGTGTTGGGCCGAAGTCGGAGATGCTCGGCTCACGGTCCAGAACTTGTTCATGAAACAACCGAGAAGATTGTCCAAATTAAGCAGAGAATGCAAGCTGCTTGATCGCCAAAAGAGTTACGCCGATGTGAGGCGTAAGCCTTAGATTTTCACGTAGTGGTGATAGAGTTATGTTTAGGTCACCTTGGAAAGGGGTCGGTACGTTTTGGAAAAACGAGGTAAGTTGAACCCGAGGTATATCGGACCTTTCAAGGTGTTAGCCAAAGTGGAAACCATTGCTTATAAACTCGAACTACCTCAACAGTTAAGCAGGGTTCATAGCACATTTCATGTATCCAATCTAAAGAAGTGTTTATCTGACGAGCCGTTGGCAGTCTCGTTAGGCTAGATGAATATATCATGATGGATAACTCCACTGTTGTTGAAGATCCAGTGGAAATCTTGGTGCGTGAGATCAAGAAGTATGGCAGAAGTGTATTCCCATCATCAAAGTTCGATGGAACTCCAAGAGAGGTCCTGAGTTTACGTGGGAACGCGAAGATCAGTTCCGAGAAAAGTATCTGCACCTCTTTACAAAGACCGCACCCTCGAAGAATGTTGCATCTTGAGCCTTGGGATAAGGCTCTCCTAGCGGGTGGAGACTGTAACATTTCTCATTTTCAGGTTATTTACAACTTTAATAAATTCCATTATTTATTTTTAGAGTTTTACGCGTTCGCTTTTAATTATTATCTTATAGTTAAATCGCGTAAACTAAAAATTAATGATCAATGTAAACGGACATCAAACAAATTAAAGTTTACATCAAGCAAGTGTTATATGATTATTAGGAGTATAATTTATAACTTTTCATAATTTATTTTTGTTGGTTACGGTAATATGCTTACGTCGCTATAAATTATATTCGGGTTCGTACCCGGAAGCACCTTTACCTATCTACACTCAAACAAATACCCACAATGCTCAAAATTTATTTATTTTGCTCACTTACAACTCTCAAAAACCGGACATAAGCTTTTATATAAGAAATAATATGCAAAACCTTCATTAAATCTTTTCCTACACATGTTATACCTTACACAAGTTGTACTTGGACCCCACTTCCTAAAGATTGTCTAATCCTTGTACCTCCCCCCTCCTTGAACCGTGGCCTCCTCCTAGGGAGGAGGAGAGCTCTTACACTCTTGTCCTTAAACCATTTCCTCCCATGGTTTCACTTTAGGTTGTTTCATGGTTTCCAAGTTACTAAATAAAGAAAGCCCTAGGTCCATAATCACACTCTTACACTCCATACAAATAAATCAAAGCAAAACATCCCTCTCTTGGACTCAAAACCCACGGCACACTTATAATTTTTAGGGTTTCATTTTAATTTTCCATTCAAGGCAATCCAAGTGTTTAAGTATTCATTCTAAGGTTACCTAAGGCTACTCAAGGTGTTGGGAAGCTTGGATTCGGGTTTAACAAGGAATTATCAAGAAAACATATTTAGGGTTTTCTTGATTAGGGTTTTGATTTTGAAGGCTTGATTGGGGTTTACATCTTGTGTTCAATCATCCTAATGGTCTTTCTATAAGGTCTTTTTTAGAGTATTCAATGTCCCATTTATTAATTTTTATTGTATACATACTTGTCTGCATAAGTTAATCACCACTAGTTTCCTTTTTAAGTTATATAAGTGTTTGATTGATTTCATATGGACAAATCTTGGGGGGGGGGGGGGGAGGGGGATCCCCCCCCCCCCTAAATATTTTGGACATTTAGAGGATAAACTGTATTATATACGGTACACACTTGTAAAATATGGTGACAAGGTTCTTAAATAACAATGGATTGTAACTAACTTGTTTAATTAAAAACCTAATTTTTTATATAGCTACTATTGGAATTCGAACCAGAAAACCCTTATGTTATATTTTTTTAAAAATCGTGCTTTTTACAAGGATCGGTGTGCATGTAAGGACTCGAAAAACAGAACTTATAACGAACATGTTAGGGGATTTTACAAGCTCTATGTAATTTAAACTTTATAAAAAAATTTTATAAAACTGTGATGAACAGTAAAAGTTACTGTTCATCAGAGGTAAAAATTCCATAAATGTAATATTTTGATAAAATTCCTTAATACGAACCCACGGACATAAAGAACTCGAAAAACGGAATTATAACGAACACGTTACGTATTTTACAAGTTATATATAATTAATTCTATAAAAACAATTTTTATAAACCGTTATGAACAGTAAATACTACTGTTCATCAGAGGTCTAAATTTTTATAAATATGATATTTTGATAAATTATCTTAATACTAATGCAAGGATATAGGAACTAGAGAAACGGATTATAATGAAATCAAGTTATGATTTAAACAAATACGTATAATTAATTTATAAAATCTAGTTTATTATAAACTGTGTGTCTCAGTAAAAGTTACTGTTCATCAGGGGGTTTAAACTTTATAAACATGATGTTTCGATAAATTATTTTAATACGGAGACGTGGACATAAGAAACGTATAAAACGGAGTCAAAACGATAAAGATATGAGGTTTTAAAACTCGCGCGCATTACTTTTATTTTTATACAATCTTTTTGAAACCAATTAAATTTAATATGATATATCATTATTAATTAATATATTTTTACAAATATACTAGTTAGTAAAGAAAAATAAATTCTTTCATTACGAGTACAAATATATATTCTTTAATTTAACAAAGTACGAGTTAAGTATTGTTTTAACTTTTAAAGAATTAATAAAACTATTAGGTGGTGGTGTAGCTATACAACATGTGATGTTTTATTTATATGAAGTACATTATACTCATACGGCCTATAATTTATTAGGTTGCATTCAAATTGCCGAGGCGATTCACTTACTTGATTTAGATAATCGATCATTCACTTACGGTGAGCTTCATAGCCCCGCTTTTACACAATTATATTGTTTTACAACTTTGGGGTGAGAAACATGCATTGTTTTACATTTCGGACGCATAGTACTCTTTAAAACATATTACGATTTGCCTAAGTAGTAAACCCACTATTTGCCCCTATCATGGGAAAGTTTGTTCAATTGCTAGTTAGCGAGCGGAATGTTATGAATATGGATCTATTTTGGATTGACATCCCCGTTCGGGTGATAGCGCTCATCAGTTTCGACAGTATGAATTAACAACGAACGTATACATGTCAAACAATTTGGTGTTGGGGTTTGACATCTACAGGGCATTTTATGCATTAAATTGCATACATATATGTCGAGCTTCGGTGTCATGAACTTAGTGCATTTCGTAATTACTTTTAAGATATTGTATGTGTTACATGTCTTACTTTGGAAATCTTGTGGTCCTACTTTATACATTTACCAAACTTGTGAATTCACCAACTTTATGTTGACGTTTTAAAGCATGTTTTTCTCAGGTCAATAAGGTACGAGAAACAAGGATACATTGGTGGTCACCATTTTGGAGTCATTACTATAAAGATTTGGATGCATTACATTTTGGGAATATTTGTTATGTCTTAAAATCTTTACTTTTCATGGTGAACTATTTAAGCTTCGGCTATTGTAACAAACAAGCATATTTAATCCAATGTATCAATTTTTAACGACTCATATAGAGGTCGTTCTCTTATCTCGTGCAATTGATCTATGAAGTAACACTCTCCAACCCATATTCCGCTGTGACCCATTTTGGGGGTGTTACACACATCGAGGTTTTGTCAGTGTTATAGGGAAATAGGCTACCGTTTTCTGACGGTTCGTTCCCGTTGACTCAGAAGTTAAAAGACCATAGGACTCAAAATTTGGCTATAATAAAATGTAATAAACCGAAGCCAAAATAAGACTAGTGTTTCCTGACGGTTTGCTCTCGTTGACTCAGTTGTTTAAAGGGTGGAGGTTATAATAATAATAATCAAAGACCGATAAAAGTTTATTATTTCCTGACGGTTCGCTCCCGTTAACTCAGAATTCAAAAAGGTCAAGGAAATTCCCGTGGTCAAAATAAGACTACTGTTTCTTGACGGTTTGCTTTCGTTGTCTCGGTTGTTTAAAGGACCGAAGGCAAATACTGTTGCAATAATAATAATAATAAAGCCAAATTTTGACTCCAAGGATATCTAAATAAAGCCTCCATCTCTGGACTCGTAGTTGAGTTGTTTCTGATGAAATAAAAAGGATATCCCCTAAATCATGCAAAATTAGAACCTTAATGTGGACCTTGTTCTCAACAAATCAGTTCTTTAGGAAAGGATTTCAAACTAATTATTATTTAAACAGGTCTCCTTTATAATAATAAGACCATAATCTATTAAAATAAGTGTTCTCATTTCACTTTATATTTTCTGAATAAAATCCTTAAAGGAATTAGGAATAAGGGAACGAGAAGTAGCTGCGTTTACACAATTAACATTTATGAGTAGTGTTAGCATCTAATTTTATATTTAGCTGTGATTTTATTTTAAGCTTGATTTGAGGATTGTGAAAATCGAGGATGATGATCATTATCTCCTATAGACACCCAGTTTACGTGTTTCCCGTTTTTAAATCCTTTTGTATAATTTGAATAAAATTTAACTTAGTTTTTTATCTATAAATGAATAAATGGTTAAAATGAGGAGTTTTCAAAACAAATGACTTTTCTTATACCCCCTTGATGAACACCTTTTTGTTCTTGTTTGATATGAGGGATAATTAGTTAGGGGGGGTAAAATATTTTCTTTCCTAGCGTGTATAATAAACATTGCGTGTAGGACCAGCAATGGCTTAGTGTGGAGGAATTTTGATGTGTGCTTAAACACACATCATTTTTATAAGGGAAAACACTATAAAATGGACTAATAACCATAAAATATGTGAAATTGTATTGCAATATGTTTGGTATGTGTTATTATGTCTTGCAGGCATAAGGGATTGAAAACAAAGCAAACACGATGATTTTCGGATGAGTTTCGATGATGTTTTCACATTTATCAAGATTCAAACGAAGTCGTAAAAATTCCCCAAACACTCCATTGGAAAAAGCATGAAATTACGAATCCGTCGGTACCATTCTCACTTTTTAAACCGGTCCAAATAATTTTATGTGGACCGGTCAAATCTCTTTTTAACCCTTTTCTTTAATAACATGGACTGGCCTTTATTAGCCCTTAAAAGAAAAATAATGCACTATATGTATAGAAGCATTGCCTAGCACACCTGGCAAGGGGGATACCCCTTATGCTTCTATCCCAATGACCGAGTTCGAGCCTGGCCTAGGCCAGATTTTGATATTTGCCCCCATATGCCACTTCAGCTGTCACGTGGCTTCCATGTAGACACCACGTGGACCTCTATCTGACACGCCAGTGGCGACTGTCCAATCATAGCTTGCCATGTGGCGGTGGCTGCTGACATGTCATAAATACAGGTACGAGGTTGCAAAGGTGGCAGTACAAGGTGGCAGAGTGGCAGGTGGCGGCTAATGATTATAGGTGGCGGTTGGCCAATAGAAGAACGACACGTGTACAAGAGGACAAGATAGTGCGGCTGATATAGCACTGGATTCGAGGCTTCTAGATAACCAAATGATTGGCTGATGTTTATGGATCCGAGGCTTCTAGATGCCAAATAATTGGCTGGAAATGAGTGTTGTGAGCTGTTGGACCTGCGAAATGATGAATTTACCCCTCTGTGATATTAGGCTTTTTATACCCCTCACTTCTCCTCATTTTATCCTATCTCTTCCTTTCTAAATTTTACACACACATAGTAGTATTTAGAGCTTATTGTATTAACTTAGGTTTTTGTAAAAGCCTTTTAAGCTTATTGTTTTAGCTTATTGTACTAGCTTATTATTAATGAAGATGAAGTTTTTAAAGGTCGGCGTCACTTAAGCTTATTTCTTTTTCTTATCCTCTAATCTTTCTTATCTTAATTTTCTAGCTTATATCCTAATAAGCTCAATCATATAGCTTATTTTTGGATTATTGAGATATAGCTTATTGTTCGGATAAGCTTTTTTATAGCTTATTTGATTAGCTTATTTCCAATATTTACATTTTTTGTAGCTTTCGAATAAGCTTTATATAGCTTATTTAGAAAATCTTTTAGCTTTTAGCTTTTTCATATAGCTTTTTGGTCTATTATTTTAGATCTAGTCCTTAAATATACATGTTTCTCGTTCACTTTTCAAAGAGAACATCTTAGTTTCGGGTGGATTTAGATCTATTAATAATATATTTATTGTTTAGTTTTCTATATTTTAAAGTTGTTAGCTTTTTTAAAATAGCTTATTGTTTAAGATCTAATACTTAAATATTCTCGATTCTTGTTCACTTTTCGAAAATAACACCTTAGTTTTGGGTGGATTTAGATTTATTAATAATGGATCTATTGTTTTTAGTTTTGATCTAGTTTTCTATAGCTTAAAGTTGTTAGCTTTTTCAAGTAGCTTATTGTTTTAGATCTAATCCTAAAATATACCCAACTCTCGTTTACTTTTTGAAGAGAACATCTTAGTTTTGGATGGATTTAGATCTAAAGTTTTTATTTTAATAGCTTATAGTACTTTTTAGTTTAATCTCTAGCTTATAATTAATAAATTGTTCATTATAACCTTGATTGTGTTTTGATGTTGATGAAACTATTTCTACATCAAAAGCGAGGAACTTAAGGGTCTTATAAGCTAGTTTAACTTTTAAATTTTAAAGCTTTTATAGTTTTTATAAGGCTATTTAGTATATAAAGTCTACAACATTATTAACTAATTAGCTAAATAAAATCTAATAAAGAAGTAAACTTTAGTGTTTTATTAAGTTTATAAGATCGGGTGGTTAGTTCATCTCCGCTTCGTCCAACGGGTTCCACTTTCTTTCCTATTTCAATACTTAGTAGTTTTAGTTTAATTAGATAAATATGTTTATGATTGTTAATTTGATTGTTGCTATGATTAGTGAGTAGTTATTATATGCTTGTTAAGTGAGTAGTGATTAGTGAATTAAGTGTGAAATTAAAAGGGATTGTTGATTAATAATTTTCGGATTATTTAGATTTCTTGTTTAGTTATTTTGACGGGTAAAATCCGTTAGGATAATCAAACATCAATCTAGTAATTAATACCAAAATAAAAGATTGTTTTCAAAATAAACCAACGTTGTGAGAAAATAGTTTTTTAAACGGGTACTAATTCATCAATAAAAACTTTCCTTTACACTTAATGATCTTTTTGCCTCACTTGACTAGCATATCCGTTAAGCATATATTTTAGATCTTTTAGCTTAATATTTCGTAGTTTAAATCATTAGTTCAAAACAAACCAAAAAAATATTTGATAATCAAGCATCCAATTAAAGACATAAACTTAAATTTCTATTCATATCTCGCCGAGGACACGACTCCGAAAGATTTAATTATTACTTGTCCTCATGTAATTCTTTTATCTAAACGGGAAATACTTTAATATTACTTCGATACATTTTTTACCCATATCAAGTTTTTGTCGAATAGACATACATGATTGCTCATATCCCCATTCGAGTAAAACTAAAGGTTAGGATGAAGAACAATATAGGGTATGGAATCTTCTAATCCTTTACCAACAGTAATACACCACCAAGGCGAACAAAATCACACATACACATCTATAACGATAGAATAGATACATGTGATTGCTCACTTCCTCATTCGAGCAAACCAAAGGTTAGGGATTAGGTATGGGAAATATATAATTGGTGTTAAATAAAAAGAACAAAAAAATAGATTAAGCCCAAATAAATAAGGAACAGTGTTGCTAGTTACTTTCCCGACCATACCCACGAAAAAGACACAAAATCATAGACTTATAAATGTCTTGATCATAGATCAACAAAAATAACCTTAGTTGGTGTTCCCGTAACAGTCAACTCCCAACCATCCATAATATACATACTATACAACATTAGTGGCGATATCTACCACTTTATACATGAAAATACATAGTTGGTTTATAATACGTACCAACGAATAATCGATCATCATAAATAATAGAATCGGTTAAGCTTAGATGAACCTATTATCTCACAAACCTCACTTTTTTCTCTCTTAATCTTTTTTTGTATTTTTCTATTTTTTTTATTTTTTTTAAACATAACTAAAACTGAAAAACTAACTATGGTGTAAAATTTCACCACTTCACAAACATGATAAATCTGAATAAATAATGTCCGATCGTTCTAGTGAAAGTAGTAACTACACGAGCACTAACATACACTACTTTTACTTTCCCAATTGCATTGTGTAATTTTCTGACCTAACTATAGATATAAAATATGCATTGCGACAGAAAACACAATACTTTGCACAAAAGTAACTAGCAACCGATTAAGGACTTAATCTAATAGGGTATGCTAAGGTGTAAGGGTGTAACAAAACAAAATTTGGTGTAACAAAAGAAAGGAATGGCTCAGCAGGTTTTTCTAGGGGTATCTTACTCTAAAAATGAGAGTAAAAAAGGGTTTATACTGGGGTTAACTAACCAGTGTAGTTAGTTAATATCACAATATGTATACATTTTTTGGTGTAATCCTAGAAATTTACCAGTTTAGAAATGTCACTCCATCTATTAAAAATAGTGCTTATTATTGTAGTCTCGGATAGATATACCAAGCCAAGTTCCAAAGTTTACTATAGTCACCGGCACACTCATAATTTTGTGTAATTTGGGTAAAAATTGTGAAACGGATAAGGCTAAATTATCACAATATCTAACAAGGGTTATGTGTGTGGGGTCATGCAACTAATAATTTCACAAAAATTTGCTAATTTTTTTTTAATTTAAGCATAAGTTAGGCATAATAATGTAAAAAAATGGACAAGTAAGTGTTCTAATTTTCCTCCCCCACTTGAGATATACAATGACCTCGTTGTATAAATATAACATGAAAAACAAGAAATTAAGAATTAGAACAGAAAAACTCCTTGAGATTTGCTCTGTATGATCCTCTATGTTGCGTATATGAGCAAGATTGTTTGTTGAAAATGCGTCTGAATACCAGAATGACTACAACACACGTATAATTCTAGAAAATAAGCATCCCACCAAATATATTCATTTGTCCAGAAGGTTCCTGTATAAAATATAAGAATGTAAATGTAATTCTATCTTCGGTATTTGTTGGTTAGAGATCAAAATAAAAACCTAAAACTGTACAGGAAGTCGATACGTCGTATCCATATTTCAGGATAGGTCGTATTGAGACTTGTATTAAAAAAATCCTTAGTACGAGTCAGATGTCAAATACGATGTATTCATTTAATGAATACGCCGTATAGACAAGTCTAACAATAATGTTTTAAATGCAAAAAAATAAAGACTATATAACGTCTAGAAAGTCAATACGCCGTATCTATTGAGGTTGGATATGCCGTATCAGCAATCTGGGAAGATAGACTCGATAAAAACTAGAAAATATATTTCGAGTTGTCCCTCGGCAAACACTTTTGTTTACAGAAAAGTCTTTAAGTTAGACTTGTTTTAGTTTTGTCCCATCCTTATAAAACAACTTAGAGTCGAACGGGATGCCAAATGACACATATAAATTTTTAATAAGATTTGTTAGTAACCCTTCGTTAAAATAATTCCAAGTCACGATATTAACACAAAATTCCTTGATAAAAGTTTCAGCAGTGAAAACTTAACTAATTGTATCATGACCTGTTTCCAAAAGTTTATTTGACCCTTGTGCATAGGTACCGATATCGATACTTTTTACATTATTTGATGGTTTAATAGATATATCCCCTGAAGATTGTTTGACATCGATTTTATCATCATCATTGTTCGTATCCAATTTTGATTCATTGACATAAATTATGTTAAAAGGGAATAAATCATTATAGGATGTAACATTGTATTTCTTATCATTATATTCAGAAAACGATGTTTCATTTTTCAAATTAATTTCATCAATATGCTGAGGACTTGTCGTAGGTTCAGATGAGAAACCTGATTTAGATGCCAATGTATCATTGTAGACTATAGCTGGGAATTCAGTTTCAAAAAATCTCAGGTAGTCAACATCTTCATCATACCAGATCTTACCATACGTAGCAGTTTCCCAGTTATACACTTTACCATTTCTGAGAGCTTTCTTAGTTTCATACTAAACGTATTCCTCCATAGTCATATCTCGGTCCTCCATCTCCTGTAATAAGTTTGCTACCAACACAGAGAAAAAGGTTAAATGGATCGATATGCCGTATTGATGTTTAAAGTCGAATACGCTGTATTGGTTTAGAAAACATTTATACGCCGTATCCAAAGAGATGAATACGCCGTATTCAGTTTTCAACTAGAAAATTACATCAGACTTTAGTAATGCAGAAAAAAACACAAACACTACAATGCAGAAATCAAACATACAAAAACAAACTAAATGCAAATTAAACTAAAATCCTAATAAACAAGAACTAAACAACTTCACTCCCCGGCAGCGGCGCCAAAAACTTGATGTGTCGTTGTGCGTAGGTATTATTTGTTATCAAGTTTTACTATTTATATTTTGCTGACTTTACCTAAAACAACACTAACGGGCAGTGTCCCGATCAGATGTAGGTTCGTTGGTAAGTAGGGTGTCGATCACTAAGAGTGAGTGTTAATACTTAAATCTATCAGTATTTTAGTTATCTAAGTTAATCCTGATTTATTCTATGTTATACCTAAGTTAAACCTAAATGAATGGCAAAAGGGGGTGTTTAGCCTAAGTGACTGGCACGAGTTTTGGTTTACCTAGACTAAGATTGGGCGATTAACACGCACAAGCTGATATATAGAGAAGCAGTCAATTCTATTGTAAGGAAAACATACTAACCATGTTTAATCTAATAAAATGCAGGTTTTAGGTTATAAGTGCAGTGATTGTCGTGTCTCGTTGTCAATATATCATTCCTAGATTTAGGCGGTACTTCTTCCTAAAACCTAGACATGTTAATTCTGTCACAATTAAACACATCCGCATAAAGCAATCATGGTTGATTATAATATATCTTAGGAGACAATAATGATGATCTTACTGGATCCTATCTCATCGAGACTTTACTAACTTACTACTTAACGCCTCTTTATATACTAGTAGTCTACTTGTCCAGATCTTTACTCAAGGAATCAGAACGTTATTTGTTGATCCTAGGTCACCTGCTAGTCCAACTTGTTCACTAAACCAAGAGCAAATACAATACGTTATTTGTGATCCTATTGTTCTAGTTATATAAATTGTAGATATTGAGAGCTATCTCAGCATCTAGTCTACTCGGTCTATTTTCTAGATCCAGTTAAATGATAGGTCGCATACTTAATCACATAAATGAGTATAAATTGATAAACATAAAGCAACACACAACTTACAAGAAGCAATCAGAATAAACATAAATCAAACATTAAATTATCATAAATATGGCTAATACCAAAAGGTATTATTAGCCAATAACCATTGTAACGAATACAAATGTCATAGATGAACGATTAAGGTAACCTAAGCAAGTTAATGAATGATACTAACAACCTAACGCGTATTTAGAGTATAAGAATTTACAATGGTTTTTCTATGGATTGAAGGGCGTTGCGAGACCTTCGTAGCTCCTCTTCTCTTCTAAAAGTCAAACCTGGTGGTTAATGCCTTCTTCTCAGTTTTGGTATATTTTTGCCCACTAAAATTTATCTTTAGGGTTCAGTATTTATAGCCTCTGGAATTAAGTTGAAACGTCGTATTGAAAGTTGTCAATATGGCGTATTAGGGTTTTCTTGAAGTAGGAACCACGATTATAATATTCTAGAATATTCCAACACTTAATCTTTGATACGGCGTATAAGATATTCTGTATATGGCGTATTGGTCTTCAAATCTTTGAGGTTGCTTGTGAAGTCAAGGCATAGATACGCTGTATCTTTCTTGATGGATACGGCGTATTAGATGTCAGGTCAGTAGTCTTTAAGATTTCTTTGTTTAAGCTCTAAAATGTGTGGCTTTTAGTTAAACTTCACCAATTGCTCCATATTTACTGCAAATAACAAATATAAGCAATTAAGTACCAATTCATGCATAAAATAATATAGAATGAGCAATTTAGTTGGGATATATAATGCTATAAATAGACATTATTTGATGTCATCATAGATGGCATATTGATCATGGGGAATTACATTCCAATGTTACAAGGTGTAAAATCCTATCTTAGAAAGTGTTTTGTAATGAAAGATTTGGGAGAAGTAGCATACATCCTTGAAATCAAGATCTATAGAGATAGATCAAGGCGGTTAATTGAACGATGTCAAAGTGCATTGAGAAAATCTTGAAAAGATTTAATATGGAGAATCCAAGCATGGACTTGTCCTAATGCAAGAAAGGCCAAGATTGAGCAAAGCTTAAGGTGCTTCAACACCTAATAAGGTGAAGCGTATGTAGAGAGTTCCTTATGCCTCGGTTGTGGGGTCTATCATGTATGTAGTTAGATGCACTAGACCTGACATTGCATTCTCTCATAACATAAGCTTCTAAAAATTTGGTTGCTTCAAAAGCTTCTAAAGAATTTTTCTGGATTAGGAAGTTCATTTTTGGGCTCGATGTTGTTCCCACAAATGAAGAACCTATGAAGATGTATTGTGACAATACCAGAGCCATTACTATAGCTAATGAACCAGGAATCACTAAAGGTGCAAAGCATTATCATACTAAAGTTGACTATCTCCGTAAAGTGATCGAATTAGGCAACATTGTTCCGGTAAAGTTCACACAAATAACAACGTAGTTGACCCTTTTACTAAGGTGTTGCCTTTTAATAATCATTCTAGTCATACTAAGAGTATATGTCTACTTCTAGATAGTAGTAGGGCTGCAATCAGGCCAAGATTTTATCAATCAACTCGAGCTCGAGCTTGAGCTTGACTCGATCGAGCCGAGCTTTTATCGAGCTCGAGCCCAAGCCCAATAAACAAGCTCAAAGCACATAACGAGCCGAGCTTGAGCTTTCAATAGCTCGAGCTCGAGCTTTTATCGAGCTTTTTGAGCTTTCATGTACATAAATATTTTTGTAATACATATTTATATAAACAACATAAATCTAACGTGAATATTGGTATAATAGTTAAATATTTATCATAGAAGGATATTTAAACCTTAATGCTCAAATGTTTTGTATAGATTCTTTACTCTTGAGTCCATCGGGTATTTTATTGACCCTATTGATAAGTTTGGCTATCGAATACAACATTTATGAATAAAGTTGAGTTTTTCGAGCCGAGCTCGAGCCTTGTTCGAATATTATTCAAGCCTAGTTCAAGCTTTGATGATTAAGGCTTATCAAGCTATCGAACCGAGCTCGAGCCTAACTTGTACTTTTTGAGCCATGTCAAGCTCGAGCTCGGCTTGGCATGATTCCAGCCTTAGCTATTAGTCTCATGTAAATATGTGAATTTAATTATTTGGATAACTGGGAATGTATGACAGTTTTTATTTTCATGATGAATTAATATACTTGGGATTTTTTTCTATCATATAGTAATTGTTTCTTATATTTGCATGTTTAATCTTTGAATAATTTAATTATTCTAAATATGTCTATTGTCAGATAGCAATATGGTAATATTGTTAAATTAAGACAAATGTGAGTGTTTGGCTATACATTTTGAATGTGTGGATTGTTCCCGCCAAACTCATATGTTATTCATAAGTGATGCATATTGCACTTCCCTAACTTTCAAATATTTACTTTTGGATCCTTGTTATGAGTAAGATATCAAAAATGGTTATATTAGTCATCCTTAGACTTGAGATGCAAGTAAGTTTTGCATCCGTGGATATCACTTTTTGATTATAAGTCAAATGCTAAATGTTATCCTAAATAAGTTAGTTATAAAGGCTATTTTTGGAAGTGATGTGAAGCAACATCTACAACACTTTTAATGAATACATAATTTGTTTCCTCCACTTGCTTGTGTTGTATAATACCATTAGGCACTCTCCAAATTTAATTAGATTATTGTATGGCCATACCCGAAGGGTATATCAAGATGATACTTGATTATATTTGGTAAATCTGAATTAATTTCAATAACGAGAAACTAAATAGTTAATCTAGGTGGAATGAGTTAGGATCCATATCCATGGTGTAACAGTTTCTGTAACAAAGGAATGTTAATATCAATAAATGAAAACCATTATGCTGAGATAAAACCATAACTCAAGGTATTTCTGGGAATAATGGAGTGCTGCTAAACGCTTTCCATTGTTAGTATAAGGTAATGTGCTACGCTAACTCGCAAGTGGGAGTTGTTTGCTTGTGATCGTTATGTTTATTATCTATACGACTAGAAATACGTAAGCCTATCTGGGGGAACACGAATACATGAAGAGTACGTTTATTATGTATTTAATATGTATAACTCGTGTAGATTTATTAAGTATATAATATGTTTCACGAAATATATTTAATGACCGTTAGTTAACCGTTAGACGTTATTAACTAGCTAATACACATTAAATAACAAGAGAGGGACTTAGATGTCGAAAACCGAATCCCTTAAGACTCCTCCCTTATGGTCAGTCACATAGAAGGGAATAGAAGGGGGTACAAGTGTCGTTTTTTTAGAAATTTGAGGAGGTGGAGATGTTGCTTGGAAGACAAGTAAGAATGCTATATAAGCAAACCCTTTTTTGCTTATTCTAATTGATCCAAACTCCTCTCCCCTAAACCCTAATTGGTTTCTTGCTTCTTTCCCATTCACACGAACCAAAATAAAACCCTAAAACCCTTTAGGGTTTCGGCATAAGAAGAAAGAAAACCCTAGCTCGGTTTAGCTCTTCCCTTCCTCTCTTAGTTTGATCCAAACGTAACCCACTTAGGGTTTTGGATCGATTCAAGTAATCAAGAGCAAGAACACTAGTTGTTCGTGAATCATGAAGCAAGCACTAGCATCCTAACGTACTTCGTTTGACGTGTAGTGTGAGCATACGATAGAGGCATTAATTTGACCGCTTTTGAAGTTTCAAGAATCAAGATCTAATACCCATTTATTGTCTTAGTAATTCAATAAACAAAAATGTTAGTAAATTACTTGTAGAATTTATGTGTTAATTATAACATCAATTCTAGATCCATGCGTTGTGTACTCATTGTTAATGGTTAACTAGATTGTATAATTCTATTAGATGCACATATGGAGTATGCCCTACGTCATCTAGGTTGTAATCATACCATCCCAGCAGTGTTTATAGGCTGTAAATATATTGGTTTGGCTAAAGATGTCATTTCCCTTCATGTTGACGGGTCTCTTAAACAAAAATCTCATTGAAGCAAGAGCTATCTGGTTCTAGCACATATCAACATGTATCCTGAACGCTAATTGCTAGTTTTGACGTTGTGTTAGGATATAGATACTAAGATATGAGTCTAAAAGCTGCTCTTTTTTGTCGGCTACCTGATGTTGTACAAGAGTCAAATTTGAAACAAGTTTGCTGCATCTTTTTGCTATAAATATGTGTTATTGTGTGATATTGAATGTTTGTATGATCTAGGTAGTTGGATCTTTTTTAGGTAATTGTATATCATAAGCAAAGTATTCAAGCATCGCCTACTTTTATATAAATCCTTTTTGGCATATGACCTTGAGTGTTTGTACAATATAATGCCATTCATGTTTCCAACTCTCTAACCTTCAATGATTTTTTTCTAGTGACCAAATTTATTTAACTTGAAATATATATATTCACAGCATGCATAGTGCTAAAGAGACGCAAATAGAGCATACATATTTAAGAAAACATCAGTTAAGGGTCACGCCGGTAACCCTTTTATATTGGTTGACAGAAGTACTGTTAGTGGAATTTTTAAGGTTTTTTTTAACGCATGAAACTATATTGAATAAAGGAAAAACCATAACTCTGGTGAGCGTTTTACGAAATACCTTTGAATTCCTACCTCTCCAGATAACCCAAATACAAATAAAAGTTACACCTTTATCTTTTGTTTCTCACTTTCTAGATTATCATCAAAGTTGCTAATACGATAATGATTAATTCATATTTTAAGCCAGATAAAATCCCCACCACTATAATCATAGTTAAAATCATATTAAGTATGATATTATTATTTATATACAATATATAATCACTACGACGCGCAAACTTTAAAATGTTAAATCTAAGTAGAAAAAGTTATAATGATGAAAACTGTCATTGTTCAAAAAGTTGTGCAGAAATATAATTATTAAAGGCGTGCATGTATGTTTTTGAAAGTTCTCGCATTTAAAATGGTGCTGAAAATAAAGTCTCACTTATTATGATATGATATAGTATGATATATCAACATGTGTCACAAAACTACAAGTGTCTTCTCCTTCATGAAACACTTAATATATCACTCTTGCCACCTCACCCCCTTGATCTTCTATTCATCTATCAATCCGTCCTATATATTTCCTAGGCCTCCATTACGTATTAATCACAAGTATCTGTGTTCTAGTTTATATCCAAAGAGTTAAGTGAAATTGATCTATCATTTAGCTAGGTAATTGTCTCTACATCAAATGGCTTTACAACAGGATAGTAACAAAAGTACTTGATGCAAGAGGGTACCCCTAGTGAAGGTGTGGTGCAGCACCGTGATGCTAATGAGATTACTACTGGTGAAGGAGGGTAAGATAAGTTGGTTATTGCTATACTTTATATTTGCTTTATGTGTCCCTATATATTATACAATAACTGTTCCAGATAATAATATACATAATTTTGAAAAAATTTTGCAATTGTTACATTGTTGCATTGATAAAATTACATTTGATTGGTTGAAATTTTAATAAGACAATTATTTTGAGACATGTCAAAAAGGAGGAAAATAATATTAATTTCTTCGTCTTAAAATAATTGTCCACTTATAAAAAACACACAATGTTTTCATCATTATAACTTTTTCTTTCTTACTTTTTGAACAATGACAGTTTTACCTTAAACCAATTAACTAATAACTTCTCTTTTAGTTTTTAATAATAATAAACTCTAGTAAACTTAATTTATATGTTTTATCTATTTTTGGAAGGGAACAAGTAATTTAAGACAACCCAAAAAGGAAATGTCAAGAATAAATATGTGATGGCGGGAGTAGGATGGAGTGAGTAGTGATTTTTTTATCCAGACTATTCTTTTAGTTTTGTCCTAAATTTAAACCATTGAAATATTTGACAAATTATCGCTTTAAAGTACTAAAATTGCGTTTTATTAAAACTGTGTGTTATATGCATAGTAAAAACTTATTTGGGTCGGAGGAGTATTAAAAAGTTCGAATGTGATACGACCCGTTTGGGGTTGTATCGGGATAAGGCACCACTTCAAGCGTGTGCTAGCTTCGTCAAAAAATAGAAAGAAGAACTAGAGATTTGTTTATCTTAAACTTTGATTGATTATAATGAAAGAGTACAAAGAGTATTTATAGAGACATGTATGGTAAAACCGTAATAGCTAAATGTGTAACACCCCCATATTTGACATATAGCAGCGAAAGCTAATCTGGGGTATTACTACATGAATCATAGTCACAATAATAGAAAACGACTCGAAAGAGACGTTTTAGAAAATTTAGTTATCATTCATTATTCATCAGAGTTTTTACAAAAAAGGTCCCAAAATACATTTCAAAACATAAAGTTGAATGATAACAGGTTTGGACATCCTCATATCCAATGCCACTCTGTGCCATAGTTTGCTCAATTACCTAAGATAAACATGCTAAAAGGGTCAACACAACGGTTGAGTGAAATTCACAGGTTTGAAATGTAGTAATCGAATACAAGTCATCATAAGTGGTAATAATTGCAACACATACAATTATCAGGAAAAATAGTCTTATTGCCCTAAGCTCATGCAACCAAACATTAACATCCGAAGTCAATTTAACGACTTGAAGGAATAATTGTCCTTAAAGAAATGTAACTTGCCAAAGTTATCCTTTGTTCTCAAATATAGTGCGTTTGGTTACCCCATGTACGGGTACACCAACGGGAGTCGTCACCCCCAATAGGTCTATCCATAATATTCACGTTCACTCGCAAGTGACTAATGGTTCATGATTAAGAAATATTGGCAGTGAAATCAAACTTAGGCAATAATATATCAGGATAGCATACAGTTGGGAAATACTTGTATTCATGGTTTATAGCATGTATCTCCCCCAGGGTTTAGAAAATATGTAAAGGTGGGACTATGAACTCACCTTATCAAGGTAATTGATTGATTTGAAATTTAATTCAAATGAGAGTAAACAGCCTCATCACGCAACTTGGGGGTAATATGTCAAGTCTTAGTTTGATTGTTGATATTATAAACTTTATTTCATAGAGTTTAATGGTTTTTGGTTTGATAACTTGTGAAAATATTGTATCACTGTTCGGGCTATCATAATCCAGAGGTCATGTAGTAAATATTTGAGAAGCTAGGACACTTTAAATTGTAAATCCAGCAACTCGTCAAAACGTCTACCCAAATGAAACCCCTCACATGAAACTCCCTAGTAACGTGATACATTATAGATTAAATGATAAGGTTTTATCAATTCTTTAAAAGCTAGTGGATGATAAATTATGTTATATTTATAACATAATTGTTTTTTAGTGTTTTGATCGACGAATGATAATGACAAATGTGTCGGGTTTTAATAAAATTGAGTCTTATAATATTTAAATAAATTTTTATAATTAATATAAAAATATTACATTTTATACCCTTGAGAATATAAAAATGACAATATATACCCTTGATATATATATTTACAAAATTAACCCTTTAATTATATTTTTAAAACATTAAACCTTTAACTTTCAAGTATGACAAAACAACCCCTGAAGTTTAACTTTAGGATAATTACATTTTTAGCCCCTCTAGTTATATGTTTCTAGAATTTACAATATATACCCCTTTGAATGAAACCATTTGCGAATTAAGTCCAAAAAAACATAATATTGATATTTTTTATTTAGAAATCAATTTTGCAGGTTATAGCTTATTACGATAAGCTAAAATAAGTAACTTTTATGAGCTTATAATTTATGAAAAGAGCTTGTGAGCTTAAAAATCCAAAACGGGTTCGTTTGGTTTAGGAAAACCAAACAGTGTGGGTTTATGGTTCAAGGCTTAAATAAGTGACTTATATAGGATCTAATAGCTTATGAAAGTTCTAAAACACGGCAAGAGCTTATAGAACAAAATAGAAAGTTTACTAGTACTTGAAATGATGAAAATGGGTCGAATGGAGCAAAAACAACTTGAAAACTTAAAAGATGAATCAAGAGACTTCTTTCTTCTTGTTTCTTGGCTTCTACTTGCTGTATACTTTCTTCTTAATCTTATTTGGACTTGTTTAGAGCTTCATTTGAGTATGTGATGAGTTTTTGAGATGAATTGAAAGAGTATGTATGTATGCGTGTATATATAGTGTAAAGAAGGACTAATGACTAAGTTTTCTTAGAGTGGTGACCAAGTTAAGTAGAGTGGTGGCCAAGGTGTTATAGAGTAGTGACCAAGTAATAGCTAGGGTGCAAGGAGGTGATTCATGAAGCTACTTGAGGTGCTTGAGGTACTTGAGGTGCTTGAGGTGCTTGAGGTGCTTGGTTTTTAGGTTAGAACTAGTTTTAGGTGTTTAGGGTTTTCGTCTAGTTTTAGGTTAGAATTAGGGTTTTGTTTAGGGTTTATGGTTAAGATTTAGAAGTTGTGATTTAAGTGTTGTAACTTGTGTTAAAGTGGTGGTAAGAAATAAACATGATTTTGGAGGGAAAATGACCTAGTTTGAATTCTATGCATGTTTAACTTATACTTTGAGCTTTAGGGAGTTGTACATTGGTTTTTAAGGGAATTAATATTCAAAAGTTATGCATTGTACACTTGTAAACATGCATTGCAAGCTTAAACATTCACTTTATATGTAAACATTTCATATAATTAGGGTGTTGATATAAACGTTAACATTTGAAATCCGTTTTGTAATAACGTTTTGAAAAGTATGTTAAATAGATAGCGTATGATAAAATAGAGTTCAAAACATATTGCTTGACATATTATAACGTTTACTGGCTATAAACATTGATGAAATTGGCATAGGTAGGTTGCGTGAGCTCGTTTACTTAGGTTATGCAAGTTACGTTGCATAATAGGTGGAATAAAGCAAAAATATTCCTGTGAAAATGGTTGTACTTAATTTAATAAGTAAATATTACATTGATGACAATTGCATCTAATTTAATAGATGGATAATTACATTAATGAAAATTATGGGTTGTTATAGTCTCCCAACCTTAAAAGAAATCTCGTCTCGAGATTTAGTTGGATGTCGGAGTGATGTTTGAAAATAGATGTGGATACTTGGCACGAATTTGATCTTCGCGTTCCCACATAAATTCTGGTCCTCTTTTAGAGTTCCATCTTACTTTGACTATAAGAATACAACTTTGTCTTAGTTGTTTGACTTCACGATCCATAATTTCTATTGGTTCCTCTACAAAGTTAAGTTTGTTATCGAGTCGAAGCTCTTTTATTAGAATGATGAGGGATTTGTCAGATAGGCATTTCTTTAGATTAGAAACGTGGAATGTACTATGGACATTACTGAGTTCTTCAGGAAGCTCAAGTGTATATGCCACTAGGCTGACCCTTTTAAGGATCTTAAATGGTCCAAGGTGTCGGGGGTTCAGCTTTCCTCGCTTTCCGAATCGAATGACACCTTTTCAAGGTGATACTTTTAACATAACACGATCTCCAACTTGGAATTCCAAAGACTATCACCTTACATTGGCGTAACTCCTTTGTCGATCTTTTACAGCTTGTAAGCATTGTCAAATTATTACTATCTTTTCGGTGGTTTCATGGATTAACTCTGGTCCCGTGATTTGAACATCTCTAACTTCGGCCCAGCAGACAGGTGATCTGCTCTTTCGACCATAAAGTACCTCGAATGGTGTTGCCTTAATACTGGCATGGTAACTGTCATTGTAAAAAAATTCTACCAATGGTAGTTGTCCATCAGTTTTGGGATGATATGCTGTACTCATGTCTAATTGAGTACCCAAAGCATTCTGCAATTACTGCCAGAATTTGGATGTGAAATGACTGTCACGATCCAAGATGATAGATATTGGCACTCCATACCGTGAGACTATTTCCTTTATATATAACCATGTAAGGGTTTCCATACTATTTGTCGCTCTGGTGGGGATTAAATATGCTGATTTGGTAAGGCAATCTACAATGACCCAAATTGTGTCATGTCCGCTTGACATTTTAGGTAGTTTTGTAACAAAGTCCATCGTTATTCTTTCCTATTTCCATGTAGGAATCTCTGTTTGTATCAGTAAGCCGGATGGCTACTAACATTCCACTTTAACTCTAGAACATATCAAACACTTGCCAACATATTCAGTGATGATTGCCTTCATGTTAAGCCACCAATAGAGTTTCTTTAGATCCTGATACATCTTGTCAGACTTGGGTGGATGGAATACTTTGATTTATGGGATTTATGCATGATCAGGTCTCTTAAATTACCAAAGAGTGGTAACCAACTTCGATTCTTGATACAACGGGTTCCATCAGGACGTACTTCAAATGCTTTGCCCATTCCCCATAGGTTCTCAGCTTCGATGTTTTCTTCTTTGATTGCCTTGGTTTGGGCTTCGAGGATTTGTAATGGTAATTTTAGGTGAAGGGTTATGACTAATGCCCTGACTAGGTGTGGTTTGATTTATTCTTTCTGGCTTAAGGCATATGCTACAACATTTGCCTTTCCAAGATGGTAGCAAATCTCACAATCGTAATGTGCGAGCAATTCTAACCAACGACGTTATCTCATGTTCAACTCTTTCTGATCAAGGATATGCTGAAGACTTTTATGATCAGTGAACACAGTACACTTTGTGCCATACAGATAGTGTCTCTGAATTTTAAGAGCAAACACAACTGCTCCTAATTCGAGGTCGTGTGTGGTATAATTCTCTTCATTAGGCTTAAGTTGTCGAGATGCATATGCAATAACTTTTTCTCTTTGCATTAGCACTGCTCCCAGACCTTGATGAGATGCATCACAGTAAACAACAAAATCGTCATTCCCTTCTAGTAATGCTAAGATTGGAGCTTCATAAAGTTTCTATTTTAGTAGTTGGAAAGCTAATTCTTGGTCTTCTCCTCAGATATACTTCTTGTTTTTCTGGGTTAATTCAGTCAAAGACTTTGCAATTTTAGAGAAATCTTTTGATGAATCTCCGATAGTAACCGGAATGTCCTAAGAATTGGCGTACTTTTGTAGGTGTGGTAGGAGATGCCCAATTCTTAACTGCTTCAATCTTGGCGGGGTCAACGTGAATTCCTTGACTATCAATCACATGCCTGAGAAATTGCACGATACTAATCCAGAAATCACATTTGGAGAACTTGACATATAATTTCTCCTTTTTGAGTAATTACAAGATTATTCTCAGGTGATCTGCATGTTCTTCTTTGTTACGGGAGTAAATGAGAATATCATCGATGGACACTATCATAAATTTATCCAAGTATGGTTTGCACACACGGTTCATGAGGTCCATGAACACAGCAGGCGTATTGGTTAAACCAATTGGCATCACTTGGAATTCATAGTGTCCATATCGTATTTTGAAAGCAGTCTTGGTAATATCTTCATCCCTGGCTCTCAGTTGGTTATAGCCTGATCTTAAGACAATCTTTGAGTAAGTACTTGAACCTTGAAGTTGGTCGAATAAGTCATCGATCCTGGGTAATGGGTAATGATTCTTTATGGTGAGTTTATTCAACTCCTGATAATCGATACCCATTCTGAAAGATCCATCTTTCTTTTAAAAAAATAAGACAGAAGCTCCTCAAGGCAAAGTACTTGGTTGGATAAAACCTCGGTCTGCTAACTCTTGGAGTTGTTCAGATAGTTCCTGCATTTCTGAAGGAGCTAATCTGTAGGGTGCTCGGGCTACTGGAGCTGCTCCTGGCATTAAATCGATTTGAAACTCTACTTGGCAAACTGGAGGAATGCCAGGTAGATCTTCGGGAAAAACTTCTAGAAATTCTCTGACTACTGGTATATCTTCCAATCGTTTCTCGGCTGACTTCTTTTCCATTACTTGGGCTACAAAAACTTGATATCCTCTGGATATATACATTTCAGTTTTAATACAGGATATGAGGCTTATCCGGGTTTTACTTTGATCACCTCGGATGATTAAAGTTTCACCGTCGATGGGGATATGGGTGACTTTCTCGTCACAGATAATTCTAGCATGATACTTGGATAACCAATCCATACCAATGACGATGTCAAAACTACCGAGCTTAATCGGCATAAGGTCGATTTCAAAAGGTCGATTTCAAAAGGTCGGTTTAACAAGATTAGAGTGCAACCTTGGATAACGGTATTAGTGCCTACTAGGTTTCCATCGGCCATTTCAATGTCGTAGGTGGTATCTAGTGTAATTGGTAGGATATTAAGCATAAAAGCAAGAGATATGGATATAAAACTATTATCGGCTCCTGAATCAAATAATACTCTAGCTAGATGTTGATTTAAAAGCAACGTACCCGTGACTACGTTCAGGTCTTGGTGAGCGTTCTTGTCCCTCAGCAAGTATGCTCTTCCGTGGGCATTGTTGTTTGTTCTTGGGCACTGATTTCTGTAATGCGTCTTCTCTCCACTGGCAGGACAAGTTACTGACACTAGCTGCAGGTTGCTTCTAGTGGCTGGCCCTTTGTTTCTGCAGTTCCTGGTCAGATGACCCACCTTGTTGCAAGTCTGACACTTGACAGTGCAAGGTCCTGTGTGATACAGGGTGCATTTCTTACACAGGGGAAGGCTTCGAGTATACCTACTGTTTTCAGTTAGGGTAGCAGCATAAGCCCTAACGGTTTCTTGCTGTAAAACCCAAAAATTTGAATTTCATTTCATATTGTTAATTTTGAATATAACCTAAAGTTTATTAATAAGTATTTGAAAATAAAACCTTAAGTTATAATTTTGGTAAATTATAAAGATATAACATAAAGTATCTTGTTTTAAAATATATAAAATATTTTGTAATCTTGATTATTTTGTATATTTACTTTCTTTTTATAAAAAAACCTATTTTAAGGGATAAGTATTAAAAGGTTTTAGCAAGTACTTCGTGTAATCTTTAAAATGGGAAAAAAATTATTTTGTCCCCACCCCCTCCTTTGCTTTTATTGGCCGGCCCCTATAGGTGTTGATACACCAAATCTTTTATTTTTGTAGCAAATGATATTTTAGGAAAAGAGTGTAAGAAAATCTTTTAATTTGCAAGAAAGTTATTTTTGTCTTCCTTCTCTTTTTCTCCTATATATATCGGACCCCTCTCCCATCATTCTCCATCATTCTCTAAAAGTTTTCTCTCCATGATTTTGTGTATTCTTCCATAGAAGCTTCAAGCAAGAAGAAGGTTTAGGTGTTTTGGGTAATCCTTGAAGTTTTGGTTTTCTTAGTGTGATCCTTGATTCTTGGTGTTTGTTCTTGTTCTTGTTCTTGTCTTCATCTTGGTCTCCATAGGTAAGTCTTGATTTTGTTTCACTCTTGTTGTCACCATGATTACATATGCAAAAGTTTTCATAAAAACCTAAAAGATTATAAGAAATAATGTGTTTATATTCTTGTCAATTTCTTTAGGGTTTAATCTAATTAAAAGGATTAAATTACATGTTATGAAACCTTAGATGATCATTAAATGTGTTATTAATAAAAATTACAAGATTAGAAACCCTATGGTTGGTTTTGATGGGTGTTAATTAGGGTTTTCAAGGTAATAATTCTGGGCAAAATTTTAGGTCATGTTCAACGGGGTATATCTTAAAGATAAAATTGATTTTAACTTGATTCTTGTGCCTATGACTAAATTCAGAGAGTCTAGTTTCTGGAAAAGTTGATTTCATAATTTTTCAAGGTCAGGAAGGTTGGTTTTTGGTTGCTAAAAGATAAAGTGTCAAAACTGGGAATTCAGTCTGAAAAATTCAGTTGAAGGTATTTGATTTTTAATTCTTAAACCATAACGAATTAGCCTATGAAATTTATGTGGGTTAATCTTCATGATATTAGCTACGTCAATGATTTTTTGAGATTTTTATGAATTGTCTAAGTAAGATAAATACGCGTCAACTTTTTAAAGGTTCTGCGAGGTCAAAATTCGGGTCTGTTTTGGGTAACAAGGGTCAAAGGGACACTTAAACATGGAAATAAATTAAACCAATGATCATGGGTATATTAGACATATGTAGGAACCTCTTTTTGGTATAATTTTAGAAAATGTTTTTATAGGTCATTTATGTATGAAAACTTACCATAAATAAGTAGTCAAAATATAAAAATTTTGGAAACATTAATTAAGTCAAGTAAACCTTATTTATGGTATGATCAAGTGATAAAACTTATGAAATAAGATAGATAATAATATGTAATCATGGATTTGTGTAGATTTGGTGAAGAGGTTTTGATCTTTTATCTTCGTGTTCGTTCTCTCCGTTGCGTGTTTGTTAAGGTACAGATATTCCGTCCTTTTAGTAAGGACATCTCATGACTTGATTCTCATTTGTCTAGCTACTTGATTCATTTGATATTCCTTTGATTTGCTATCCGTAATCATGACTCGTTTGATGTTGACAATTCGTTTGATTCGATAATCGTTTGGTTCTTGTTTGGAATATGCTACTGGATTCGTTTCCATATTTGGATTATTCGAAACTTGTTCACTTATATCTTTGCTTTAATCTTGCCCGAGCTATTTGTATCTAGTCATGGAGGTACCATGACCATGTCATTGATGCACCAATGGCATGACACTATCTGTGGCGGTGTGATTGGTCCACGGCGTTCCCTTTTGAATGATGGCCTTTGATTATTATTAGCTTACATTTATGTACACTCGTCATTGTACTTGTGTATATGGATATGACTTTGTTTTGCAGGGAGCGTATGGATGCATCCTAGGTACTTTGTTTCATTCAGTTTAGGTGAATGGTTGCTTGTGTGCAATACACCCCATATCACATTTGGTACATCAGGAGTTGCAAATCCTGTGTACATTTGATTATGACTATCTGATTATTTGATTCGGGTCTATTCATGTATCATGTTTAGATATTTGTTTGGGCTCATGGGCATTCCTTTGATTACTCTTATCCTATTCACTGTTTTATATATTTCATTTGGCAGGTTCTCATGATCCGTTTTGTTCATTCTTTCGTTTTAATACCGTTACCATTATTATATCTGTTCACTGAGCGTTAGCTCAGCCGCGTTTTCTTTTCCTACGACAGGTACTAAGCAGGAAGCTGGGATATGAGTGTTGAGAGTAGGTGCTTTTAGAGGACCCACCTTTAGAAGAACCATTTTTATTTGGATTTATGTTTTAAGACCTTTCCTTTTGAATATTTCTTTCATTTGACTTTGTTGGAATTTAATACTGTTGGAAGTCATTTTATTTTATGACTTAGTATTTTTATTTAATAACGTCTTCCGCTTGCGTTTATATGTTCTGATATAACACCATAACGTAACTCTTGGTCTCCTTATCGAAGCGGGATGTTACAATTATGGTAACAGAGCCAAGTTACGCCCTGTAGAACCTATGTTATGACCTATGAGGATTCGGTAGACATTAGGTTTCCTTTTGATATGATCGTTTCCTTCCGTATTTTGATCTTAACTTTAAATTATCTTCGCTGTTTCATTCTTGACCGAGTATTTTCTTCGACCAATGATCAGGCAGCTAACTCTTCAGGTACCATTTCAGAAACTCTCTTCTTGAATGGTCGTGTTGTTTTGTCTTATTTGATATAGGTGTAACACATTCTGTGGTTTTTGTTTCATTTGCTAAACACCTTAGCATCTTTCCTACGCAACTTAATTATACCTTATCGATATCTACGCCTATGAAAAGTCTGACCACGAATATCAAAACTGCCCGCTTCGTTTTGATGATAAGATTCGTTTTGCTAATTTGCTTCCCATAGAAATGAGCGACTTCGATATTAGTCTTGGTATGAATTGGTTGACTGTTCATCGCACCCCTATCGTTTGTCATACCAATCGTGTCATCTTTGGTAATCTGAATAACCCTGAATTCATCTATCTATTTCAATTTCGAGAACGAAATTTTCTTTTTAGAGGGGAAGAGTTGTAAAACCTAAAAATTTGAATTTTATTTCATACTGGTAATTTTGAATATAACCTAAAGTTTATTAATAAGTATTTAAAAATAAAACCTTAGGTTATAATTTTGGAAAATTATAAAGATATAACATAATGTATTTTGTTTAAAAAAAATATAAAATAATTTGTAATCTTGATTATTTTGTATATTTACTTTCTTTTTATAAAAAACATATTTTATGGGATAAGTATTAAAAGGTTTTAGCAAGTATTTTGTGTAATCTTCAAAATGGGAAAAAAATTATTTTGTTCCCCCTCTTGTCATCTATAGGCCGGCCATGGAGTGGTGTTTATACACCAAAATCTTTTATTTTTGAAGTTTAGCTTATTTTAGGAAAAGAGTGTAAGAAAATCTTTTAATTTGCAAGAAAGTTATTTTTGTCTTCCTTCTCTTTTTCTCCTATATATACCGGCTTCTCTCCTATCATTCTCCATCATTCTCTAAAAGTTTTCTCTCCATAATTTTGTGTATTCCTCCATAGAAGCTTCAAGAAAGAAGAAGGTTTAGGTGTTTTTGGGTAATCCATAAAGTTTTGGTGTTCTTAGTGTGATCCTTGATTCTTGGTGTTTGTTCTTATTCTTGTCTTCGTCTTGGTCTTCATAGGTAAGTCTTGATTTTGTTTCACTCTTGTTGTCACCATGATTACATATGCAAAAGTTTTCATAAAAACCTAAAAGATTATAAGAAATAATGTGTTTATGTTCTGGTTAATTTCTCTAGGGTTTAATCTAATTAAAAGGATTGAATTACATTTTATGAAACCCTAGATGATCATTAAATGTGTTATTAATAAAAATTACAATATTAGAAACCCTAGGGTTGGTTTTGATGGGTGTTAATTAGGGTTTTCGTAGTTAATAATTCTGGGCAGAATTTTAGGTCATGTTCAACGGGGTATATATTAATGATAAAATTGATTTTAACATGATTCTTATACCTATGACTAAATTCAGAGAGTCTAGTTTCTGGAAAAGTTGATTTCATAATTTTTCAAGGTGTGAAGGTTGGTTTTTTGTTGCTAAAAGATAAAGTGTCAAAACTGGGAATTCAGCCTGAAAAATTCAGTTGTAGTATTTGATTTTTAATTCTCAAACAATAACGAATTAGCCTTTGAAATTTACGTGGGTTAAGCGTCATGGGTATATTAGACATATGTAGGAACCTCTTTTTGGTGTATTTTTAGAAAATGTTTTATGGGTCATTTATGTATGGAAACTTACCTTAAATAAGTAGTCAAAATCTAAAAATTTTAGAAACATTAATTAAGTCAAGTAAACCTTATTTATGGTATGATCAAGTGATAAAACTTATGAAATAAGATAGATAATAATATGTAATCAAGGATTTGTATAGATTTGGTGAAGAGGTTTTGATCTTTTATCTTCGTGTCCGTTCTCTTCGTTGCGTGTTTGTTAAGGTACATATATTCCGTCCTTTTAGTAAGGACATCTCATGACTTGATTCTCATTTTTCTAGCTACTTGATTCATTTGATATTCGTTTGATATTTCTTTAATTTGCTATCCGTAATCATAACTCGTTTGATGTTGACAATTTGTTTGATTCGATAATCGTTTGGTTCTTGTTTGGAATATGTTACTGGATTCGTTTCCATATTTGGATTATTTGAAACTTGTTCTCTTATATCTTTACTTTAATCTTGCTCAAGCTATTTGTATATAGTCATGGAGGTTCCATGACCATGTAATTGATGCACCAATGGCATGACACTATCTGTGGCGGTGTGATTGGTCCACGGCGTTCCCTTTTGAATGATGGCCTTTGATTATTATTAGCTTACATTTATGTACACTTGTCATTGTACTTGTGTGTATGGATATGACTTTGTTTTGCTAGGAGCGTATGGATGCATCCTATGTACTCTGTTTCGTTTAGTTTGGGTGAATGGTTGTGTGTGTGCAATACACCCCATATCACATTTGGTACATCAGGAGTTGCAAATCTTATGTACATTTGATTATGACTATCTGATTATTTGATTCGGGTCTATTCATGTATCATGTTTAGACATTTGTTTAGGATCGTGGGCATTCCTTTGATTACTCTTATCCTATTCACTATTCTATATATTTCGTTTGGCAGGTTCTCGTGATCCGTTTTGTTCATTCCTTCGTTTTATTACCGTTATCATTATTATATATGTTCACTGAGCGTTAGCACAGCCGCATTTTCTTTTCTTGCGGCAGGTACTAAGCCGAAAGCTGGGATATGAGTGTTGAGAGTAGGAGCTTTTAGAGGACCCACTTTTAGAAGAACCTTTTTTATTTGGATTTATGTTTTAAGACCTTTCCTTTTGAAGATTTCTTTCATTTGACTTTGTTGGAATTTAATACTGTTGGAAGTCATTTTATTTTATGACTTAGTATTTTTATTTAATAAAGTCTTCCGTTTGCGTTTATATATTTTGATATGACACCATAACGTAACTCTTGGTCTCTTTATCGGAGCGGGATGTTACAATTATGATCTTAACTCTAAATTGTCTTCGCTGTTTCATTCATTGACCGAGTATTTTCTTCGACCAAGGATCAGGCAGCTAACTCTTTAGGTACCATTTCGAGAACTCTCTTCTTGAATGGTCGTGTTGTTTTGTCTTATTTGATACGGGTGCAACACATTCTGTGATTTCTGTTTCATTTGCTAAAAACCTTAGCATCTTTCCTATGCAACTTAATTATACCTTATCGATATCTACGCCTATAAAAAGTCTGACCACGAATATCAGAATTGTCCGCTTCGTTTTGATGATATGATTCGTTTTGCTAATTTGCTTCCCTTAGAAATGAGTGACTTCGATATTAGTCTTGGTATGAATTGGTTGACTGTTCATCACGCCCCTATCGTTTGTCATACCAATCGTGTCATCTTTGGTAATCTGAATAACCCTGAATTCATCTACCTAATTTCGATTTCAATTTCGAGGACGAAATTTTCTTTTTAGAGGGGAAGAGTTGTAAAACCCCAAAATTTCAATTTTATTTCATACTGGTAATTTTGAATATAACCTAAAGTTTATTAATAAGTATTTGAAAATAAAACCTTAGGTTATAATTTTAGGAAATTATAAAGATATAACATAAAGTATTTTGTTTTAAAAAATATAAAAATTATTTTGTAATCTTGATTATTTTGTATATTTACTTTCTTTTTATAAAAAACATATTTTAAGGGATAAGTATTAAAAGGTTTTTGCAAGTATTTTGTGTATTCTTCAAAATGAGAAAAAAAAATTTATCCCCCTCCCCTCTTTTGCTTCTATTGGCCGGCCCCTATAGGTGATGATACACCAAATCTTTTATTTTTGTAGCAAATGATATTTTAGGAAAAGAGTGTAAGAAAATCTTTTAATTTGCAAGAAAGTTATTTTTGTCTTCCTACTCTTTTTCTCCTATATATACCGGCCCTCTATCCCATCATTCTCCATCATTCTCTAAAAGTTTTCTCTCCATAATTTTTTGTATTCCTCCATAGAAGCTTCAAGCAAGAAGAAGGTTTAGGTGTTTTTAGGTAATCCTTGAAGGTTTGGTGTTCTTAGTGTGATCCTTGATTCTTGATGTTTGTTCTTGTGCTTATCTTCATCTTGGTCTCCATAGGTAAGTCTTGATTTTGTTTCACTCTTGTTGTCACCATGATTACATATGCAAAAGTTTTTATAAAAACCTAAAAGATTATAAGAAATAATGTGTTTATGTTCTTGTCAATTTTTCTAGGGTTTAATCTAATTAAAAGGATTAAATTACATGTTATGAAACCCTAGATGATCATTAAATGTGTTATTAATAAAAATTACAAGATTAGAAATCCTAGGGTTGGTTTTGATGGGTGTTAATTAGGGTTTTCGTGGTTAATAATTATGGGCAGAATTTTAGGTCATGTTCAACGGGGTATATCTTAATGATAAAGATTGATTTTAACATGATTCTTGTGCCTATGACTAAATTCAGAGAGTCTAGTTTTTGGAAAAGTTGATTTCATAATTTTTCAAGGTCGGGAAGGTTGGTTTTTGGTTGCTAAAAGATAAAGTGTCAAAACTAGGAATTCAGCCTGAAAAATTCAGTTGTAGTATTTGATTTTTAATTCTCAAACCATAACGAATTAGCCTTTGAAATTTATGTAGGTTAATCTTCATGATATTAGCTACGTCCATGATTTTTTTAAGATTTTTCTGAATTGTCTAAGTATGGTAAATACGCGTCAACTTTTTAAAGGTTCTGCCAGGTCAAAATTCGGGTCTGTTTTGGGTAACAAGGGTCAAAGGGATACTTAAACATGAAAATAAATTAAACCAATGATCATGGGTATATTATACATATGTAGGAACCTCTTTTTGGTGTAATTTTAGAAAATGTTTTTATGGGTCATTTATGTATGGAAACTTACCTTAAATAAGTAGTCAAAATCTGAAATTTTTGGAAACATTAATTAAGTCAAGTAAACCTTATTTATGGTATGATCAAGTGATAAAACTTATGAAATAAGATAGATAATAATATGTAATCATGGATTTGTGTAGATTCGGTGAAGAGGTTTTGATCTTTTATCTTCGTGTTCGTTCTCTCCGTTGCGTGTTTGTTAAGGTACATATATTCCGTCCTTTTAGTAAGGACATCTCATGACTTGATTCTCATTTGTCTAGCTACTTGATTCATTTGATATTCCTTTGATTTGCTATCCGTAATCATGACTCGTTTGATGTTGACAATTCGTTTGATTCGATAATCGTTTGGTTCTTGTTTGGAATATGCTACTGGATTCGTTTCCGTATTTGGATTATTCGAAACTTGTTCACTTATATCTTTGCTTTAATCTTGCCCGAGCTATTTGTATCTAGTCATGGAGGTACCATGACCATGTCATTGATGCACCAATGGCATGACACTATCTGTGGCGGTGTGATTAGTCCATGGCGTTCCCTTTTGTATGTGCACTTATTATGATTTGATTATATATGTTCGTACACTCGCCATAGTGCTTGTGTATATGGATATAACTTTGTTTTGCAGGGAGCGTATGGATGCATCCTAGGTACTTTGTTTCGTTCAGTTTAGGTGAATGGTTGTGTGTGTGCAATACACCCCATATCACATTTGGTACACAGGAGGAGCTTGCCTGTGTACATTTGATTATGACTATCTGATTATTTGATTCGGGTCTATTCATGTATCATGTTTAGACATTTGTTTGGGCTCGTGGGCATTCCTTTGATTACTTTTATCCTATTCACTATTCTATATATTTCGTTTGGCAGGTTCTCGTGATCCGTTTCGTTTATTCCTTCATTTTATTACCGTTATCATTATTATATATGTTCACTGAGCGTTAACTCAGCCGCGTTTTCTTTTCCTGCGACAGGTACTAAGCGGGAAGCTGGGATATGAGTGTTGAGAGTAGGAGCTTTTAGAGGACCCACCTTTAGAAGAACCCTTTTTATTTGGATTTATGTTTTAAGACCTTTCCTTTTGAAGATTTCTTTCATTTGACTTTGTTGGACTTTAATACTGTTGGAAGTCATTTTATTTTATGACTTAGTATTTTTATTTAATAAAGTCTTCCGCTTGCGTTTATGTGTTCTGATATGACACCATAACGTAACTCTTGGTCTCTTTATCGGAGCGGGATGTTACACTTGCCTTCTATTTAGTTGTTGTTGGTGATCATTGTTGCAGTTGTTATTGTTGTTACGGTTATTTTGGTAGTTGTTGTTGGTGAAGGTTCTTCTATCATCAAACTTTAGTTTATGATCATTGGTTCCTTGCACAGAATTGTGCTTTGTTACATGATCCATTAACCTCTGGGTTATGGTAATGGCTTCCTCCAAAGTTTGAGGCTTTGAAGCGGTAACATTTCCTTCAATACTCCTGGGTAATCCCCCGATGAAGACTTCCATAAGTTTCTCAGAATTTGGCACCATAGTTGGACATAAAACTGCCAATTCCTGGAATCTTCAAATATAAGTCTTGAGATCATTTCCTTTTACAGTTAGATTATAAAATTCATCTTCCATTTTCTTGACCTCAGTTCGGGGACAATACTTCTTTATTAAGAGTGATTCTTTTTAAATTCGGACCAGGTGATCTTGTAGGCTTCCTCTATTCCAATAGGCTGGGCGAATGAATTCCACCACGACAAAGCTTCTTCAATTAGAGTACCAATAACAAATTTCACTTTGCAGTCCTCGGTACAGTTGCTACGGGAAAATACCAATTTAGTTCGTTCAAACCAGCGGATGAGGACAATAGCGCCTTCCGTACATTTGAAATTGAAAGGTTGGCAGCTCATAAACTCTTTGTAGCTACATTTTTTTGCTATAGGAGTGTCACCTTGTCGGGTGTTCCTATTGGTATTGTCATCATTTTCCATGGTAGCAGCTTATGCTTCCAGAGCTGTGGCAACACTATCAGTAACTAGTTTCCTAATGGCAGCCTGAGACATGGCTGGTGCTGTAGATGTTGGTGTCCTCTTGGGAGCCATTCTATCAACATTTACAAGAAAACACAAAATAAGAATATATCATTGTATGGATTCTTATTTGGTACACGTTCTAATAAAGAAATACACATTCTTTGATATTACATTGTAGGATATAACGGAATTTTTTTGTAATGGATACTCTAACAAGCATCTAACTCATTAGGTTTCTCGGGGACTGATTCATTTTTCAGTGGTTTCTAACCACTTAGATAACTTATCAAAGGCTAGTCTGGTGGTGGTATAGGTGAAATCGTATGCTTAATATCTTGATCATTGATCATATTCATGATATCTGGGTACAAAGGTTTGAGAAAACCAGGTGGTAAGAGATCCATAGTAACCTAGATACATAAAGATACGATATATCACATTACATAATATAGGATAAACAATCACGACATACATAAATCGGTATCATAAAATAGCGAGGTATAATGAAATCACCACTGTATTAAGTCATAAACAACTTGTCTACATATTTTACATAGTCAAAATTTAACAAGTGTCATTATTTATGCCACACATCCAGTGGTTGTATTCTAACAAAAGCTATAAATGATAAGGATCTAGTCTAGTAGTCTGGTGGTCCTCCCTTATGGTTCTTGAGTTCACAGATCTTGTCCAGAAGACTCTTCATATCTGATCGGTGGCGAATCTGGATATCCTCGATGAGTATCTCTAAAGTAGAAGTCCTAACGCAAGCAAGAACAATCTCGTCGTCATTCCTTATTTGCTCTTTTTGAAATCCAGAAATCTGAGTATGGGCTTCTTGAAGTTCACTTTCTAGTTGGTCAAAATCTTACTGTATGATTACTCGACCATTACCAAGACCTTCTATCTTATCTTCCATGTGCTCAATGCGCTCAAGAGGGAGCTCATCTAAGTGATTCAAAATAGTCTCGATATGTTCCTCATGGCATTCCAGATGCGTCTTATGAGAACTCTCTCCAATCTCAAATACCTGAGGTGGGGTAGAGAAATCAATAGAGGAGAATGATAAGAAATGGGCTTGTTTTAGAGGTGGCAAAATCTCCTTGGGAAGAAAGAAATCTTGGGGATCAAACATTAGTGATAGTGGTAACACTGGAGATGGAGGCAAAACAGTTGGTGGAGCTACTTCCATGTGCTCAATGCGTTCAAAAGGGAGCTCATCTAAGTGATTCAGAATAGTTTTGATCTGTTCCTCATGGCGTGCGTAAGACGTGTTTGGAGCGCCATGATAATTCTCTCAAATCTCAAATACTTGAGGTAGGGCAGGAGTAAATGAGGATGATCAAGAACGGGCTCATTTT
>BQNB010002027.1:53715-129949 GCA_026074375.1 Tanacetum coccineum | reverse complement strand
GTGGAGTAGGGCGAAGAGGTGCTTCGTTTCTGAACCACTATAAATCCTCGCGTTGTGGTTTGATTGTTCTTACTCTTATCTCTTGTCTTTCATTACTTTCTCATACTATCTTATTAATTGTTTAGATAGGTATATTGTTTATATTGTGCAAGAATTGAATTCACATAAAGTCAAATCTAGAATTTTTACAAACACTTTAAAACCTTAAATTAAAAAGCGGTAAACTATTCAACCCCCCTTCTAGTTTTCCACAAACATAATGCTCCATCAAAACAACACATATACACATAAGGATAAAATCCCAAAACGATAGAAAGAGGATGAAGATTCCAAGCCCTAAATACGAAAAAATCCAAGTGAATTCACCGACGACCGCGACGTGTAGAGATAACAGACGAAATAAACTTATGCTGGGCCTCGCTCGGGTTTGACCTTGCTTTCACAAGAGTCACCCGACTCCGCGGGACCAGTCCTACTATGAGCATCCGAGAGGAAATCCGGATCGACCTCTTCTTCGATTCTCCTAACATCCATCCCTCCTTTGGTTCCTCGAGACGCTCCTCCTCAATTGGCTCCCATTCTACATCTCTCGTTGTCGAATCACTCACAAGTCGAGATCGTACTCATAAGTGAGCAAGAAAACAAAAACACATAAATAATACCAAAAGGTGCAATTCATATTAGGTACTTAAATAATGGTGAAAACCAATATATATATATATATATATATATATATATATTACTAGGAAGTAGTAGACAAAATAGACAAATGAAAACTTTCAAATATATGTAAGTATATACTAGTTACGTACATGTAAACACATAGATCCTAAAATGCAACTATATGAAGGTTCCTAAGTTATAGTCTAGGCCAACCACCTAGTTCTCTATAACCTGTGGCTCTGATACCAATCTGTCACACCCCGCCAAGGCGGAATCGCAAGGCATGATCAATAGGCATCATCACAACACAAGGCGTCAAAATAGAGAAATACTAAATGAATTAAAATCCAATATATAAAAGACACAAAGTGTCATGATAACACCTACAACATTTATCATTCAAATTCATATAGTGCAACCAACCAAGACAAAACAAATGAACATAGATTCTGCAATGCAAGCCTATGGTCTAGCTAATTCCTCTTCCTAACTCTTCACACGTTTTGCTCACCTGAAAATGATGCTTAAAACGTCAACAAAATTGTTGGTGAGAGTTACAGGTTTAAGACTCACTTATGACACCGCGATCAACAAAAACAACATTTACGAACATATATGCATGGCTATTCTATCACAACATAAATTCACATTTATCTGGGGTGGATCGTACCCCTCCGTCCCACAATTATCTCCGCGCAAGACTGACCCACTTGACTAGCTAAGTCCGTTCGGGTCTCACACAAGGTCATGTCATCCTCACATACACATGCCTTACCACAATTAATATCACATAGCAATAGCATAAAGCAACCATATATGTCGACACTTAAAACAAATATCACGGTTCATAATTCAAAAACAGTTTTGCATCATTTTCATCCCAAAATATAAGTAAAAAGTGAGACTGTAAAACTCACCTCGATGCAAAGCAAATCCAAACTCTTCAATTAACCTTGCAAATAATCTATACAAAACAATACACACATGTTACCATCGATTAGGTCTCTCACCCAAGTCGATGTAACAATCACAACGATGGATACTCTATACCCTATCTTGATTTAACTCATCTATATACTCTTCACAACTTGCTAACCTCAAGTTACCTTATAAAACCTACATCTCAACTTTCTGCATTTTATCCCACTCAGAATCTGCCCCGAAAACTCAGTTTTGACAACAAATCTTGTTTGATTAATTTGACTAACTTCCACTCACTTTTAATTCATGAAACCACTTGGGTTGGAAAGTAGACTCCCTGTAGTTAATTTTAGGCTCAATAAAATCAATAAAAGCTATCCGTATGACTGAGATATGGCTCTCGCAAGATGACCTAAAATTCTGCCCAGATTTCTATTCCGAATTTAGCATAATTAACCCTAATTAACTTACCCATAACCCTAATTATTAACCCTAATTAACTTACCCATAACCCTAATTATTAACCCTAAAATGATTTTTGATGATCAAAACCTCATAATTACAAATAATTTACAATAACCTAATCCATCCTTAATGATTGTTACGTTAAATAAAATCAACTGAATTGAAAAAGGATTTAGAAAATATTACCTTAACTCTTGAAAATCAAAACCCTAAAAAATTTTGGGTTTCCCTTTGTTCTTTGTGTTGTACGACCGGCCAAGGAGAGAGGAGAGGAGAAAAAAGTGAAATATATATATTGTGATAAGTAATATGATTTGTATTTATAGGCTTAAGGAAAAGATAATTAGCCAAAAAACAAGTTGTAACCCTAATTAGGATTCTTTCCTTTTTTTTTTCCTTGTTCGGCCGATCACATCAACACCCTTTTAAATATATGTTTTTTTTCTTTTATTTATTTATTATACATTTACTTTAATTCTAAGTAAAAACCTTTAATTATTTTGCTAAACCTTGAATTTTCTAACTAGTTTTCAAACTAACCTTTGATTCTAACTATTTTTAGAAATAGAAAGTACTCTACAATCTATAAAATACTAAACTAATATATATAATATGAATTACATATACATAGTACGTACACAGAATATTACATACACGACATTTGAAACTACATAAAGCTTTTAACTGATTTCATTTCCACAAGTACCATGATTCACCACTCATGTACTTCCATCTCATACACATATAAAACACATAAAACACATAAACTGAATTATACTGGCTTTAAATAACATGCTAAAATCTCATTTGTCACATAAATCATCCCTAACAGCTGCTAAACGAACTAGGGTTCGTCCTTTTCTTTTACTCTAAAGTTACACACCTAAAACCCTAAAAACGGATTTGTATATATAGGAAAATCGCTGCGACGGCTTCGCGTTTTAATCGTGACGCCGTATTAAAAGAGAATATTCTAGATAATAGGATGGGTTATGCATTCTGACGCCGTCTTGAGATCTTGTGACACCGTCTTGGTATGAGATGTGACGGCGTCACGTGTAATCTGTGACGCCGTCTCCAGCTGCTGAGAACATAATCTTGAGAGATGTTGGTGTAGGTCTGTAGTCTTGTCTGTTTCTTCTCTAAATGAGCCTAAGTCACGTGTATTTCCTCCAAATGCCTTCCAAATGCTAAATACTTGAAAAGGAACGATTAAGTACCTATTTTGGGCATAAATGCATGATTTAGGGGGTTAAACGACCCCGAAAAAATGTATAAAATGACACCTCATCAAAGGAATTATCCGGAATTAATATGATCATAAAGATGCTGAAATTACTCCTAGTTTTGTATATAGTTAGATGCAAAGAAAATAAAAAAATTAGAAAAATCGCAACAAAAAAGAGAAGTAAAGTTTGAAGATAATCGTTTCGCAACTACCGAAGGAATTACACGAAGGATCGATTATTAGTTGATACAAATCGATGATGTAGAGTATTTTATAAAGTCGAAGATATCGCCACTTACCCTGTAAAGTATGTGAAGTATGGGATGATTGGGAAGTTGACTGTTACGGGAACACCAACTTAGGTTGTTATTTTTGATCTATGATCAAGACATTTGTAAATAGTTATGTTTTATGTACACAATAAGAAATACTAGCTAAACTCGATGATCCAGAGGTCAGGGAGGATTAAACAAGAACTTAGCCATATTATTTAGAGAGAAAAAGGAAAGATGTGTATGTGTTTTAGAGAGAGAAAGAACACACACACACTTTGATGAAATGATACAAATGAATCCTCACCCCTCTATGGAAGTATGGAGGGGGTATTTATAGGTCAAGACAAGGGAAACTATTCTAACTTAACAATTTTAAAAAAAAAAAATAAATAAAAAAAAAAAAAAAAAAAAAAAAAAAAAAATAAAAAAAAAGGGTTTTCCTGGCCATTGTCCTTGCTTTAATGATAACTAGTGTAATTTCGTATTAGTCAACATATTTTAAGGCTAACAATCTTCCCCCAATATGTGGACATACGGAATTACTTACAATGTTCCTATCAAGTATAATTACAACACAATAAGGACTTCCAAAGTGCTTCCAATGCTGAAGATGACATTTGTGACTTCCTGTCTTGATACTTGTACTCCAGCTTGGATCTTCTGTGTCTTTACTTGTTCTGGAACCATTGTAGTATGCATGAGTTGGATTAACTTCCCCCCAATTCATGCAACATGTCTTGAAAAGCTTTCTTCATAGACTCCTTTTTGGCGAAGTTTCTGAATCAACTTCCCCCCCCCCCCAAGTTAACTAAGTCCCAGATGTACATGTTTTTCCCACATGATGATTTCAAACTCTCGGAAGCATCATTGACGTGTACGCACATATACTCAAGAAGTTCTAGTCTTAAGCAAAAATCTTGAGAAGTTATGAATGACATTGAAGAACTTTGAAGGATTTTGCTTAGACTGTGAAGTACCATTGACATTTTATAGCTTCAATTATCCCGTGAGAATTGCTGATCACATCTCAACCTTTAAACTCTTTGGCTAACTTACCAACCTTGTATTATGTCGGCTATAAGTACTCTATACTCAACCAGAAAATTATAAGAAGTAGAATCCCTTAAATTTGTTACTTAATCTTGCACTGTTGTTGATTGAAGAACGGTGCAAGATTAAATCTATAAGTACTCTATACTCAACCAGAAAATTATAAGAAGTACATCACCTCTTGAAATTGTCCACATCGACTTTTGCGTGTGACACTGAGTACTACAACGAAACTCCTTTAAGTGATAGTTATCCAGGTCTTCAACCAACTACCCCGGCTGCTGGAAACTAAATAATCCAAGTCTTAATCATATTCCTTTTGTGCTCAAGCAAGTTATCAATCGATAGATTGGGTTTAAAGAAAAGGGGTAGAAAATAAAAGGAAGTCTCGATGATGAAATAAGTAAACGCCGTCGTGAAACCCAACTTCAATCATAAATAAGGGATACCAAATCAACTCTGTGATCACTTGTCATCGTAATCAGAATCTTTAGCCGTTTGTCGTTTTATCTTATTCGGATCTTTTTTAGTGTTATGTATCGTGTTTGTTGTGCTGTTGAAATTAATTAATGTTCACAGGATTTTACAAGTCTATGATTTAAACCGTTAAAAGAATCAACTTTTACGGGATTTTACTAAATCAAGAAAAAACCGAGAAAAAGTAAAAAATTATTGATTGTGAAATCGTTGTTAAAATTGAAGTATGTGAGCTTTTGTTGACGATTAATGGACCTACGAGGAAAAACGGTGCAAAACTGGTTAACTTGGAAGGTTAAAAGGTAAGTATAATGAAAATAAGGACCAACGGTGCAAAACTGTTTCAAATATGGGGGTTACAAAAGCAACCAAGGATTAATGAGAATTGGACTTGAAGTATAGGGGCTGCATGTGTCAAAGTTGCATTTTAGTTTAATAAAAAATTCCCTCCAATATTGCGTCTTCCTCGTTTTTAAAACTTGTAAAATGGAACGAATGAAAATTAATTCTCGCGGACTCGTATGGTGATCATTGATTCAATTTTAATATACTATGATGATCGAAACGAGTTCACGATCGTAATGATATAGGAAAAAAGTCTCGTAGTAAGCCGACACTCAAAATCGAAAAACCCAAAAATTACTTAAAAAAGTAGATCGGTTCCTGCTAGCTTGTCTAGTTGTTCTGTTCCTACTAGCTTGTTAGTTGTTCGGTTCTTACTTGAAACAAGTTGTTCAATTGTCATTGAAAATTAGTAGTTCGGTTGTCACTAGTTGTTCGGTTGACAAGTTGTTCGGTTGACAAGTTGTTTGGTTCACAAGTTGTTCGGTTGACAAGTTGTTCGGTTCATGAATACAAATTGTGAGTCCGGTGTACTATCGTCCTTTTCTTCTTTCCGTCCTTGTCTTCCTCTTCTTCACCGTGTACCACCAAAAAATAAGCCACTCAAAATAAGCTTGCATAAGCATTTAAAAGAAGAAATAAGGTCACGAAAAAACTGTTAAAGAAGAAGATAACGCAAATCCAAACCGTTACAAAAGAGACAAAACGTGTTTGCTTTAAAGAAACACAAAGCATTTGTGTTTTGTTTCCGTAACCCGCGGCCATAATAAAACAAAAAAAAATAAAAAATAACACGTGACCCACTAATATTTTTTGTTTCAATAAAAAAAATAAAACAAGGTTATTGTTTAAACAATAAGAAAGAAATAGAGAAAAGAAACTAAGAAAAGGGTGGGTTTTGTTTGGGGGGGGGGGTTTTTGGGGTGTGGTGGGGGGGGGGTCATAAAAACCACAAATACCCAGTATTACACAATAAGCTCGAATATGCCACAACGAATAAGCTTACAACAAAAACCACAAACACAACATACACGAATACAATATACCCCTGGTTAGCTCTTGATACCAAATGTAGACAATAAGAAACACTAGCTAAACAAGATCCGGAGGTCGGGGAGGATTAAACAAGAACTTAGCCATATTATTTAGAGAGAGAAAAAGGAAAGATGTGTATGTGTTTTAGAGAGAGAAAGAACACACACACACTTTGGTGAAATGATACAAATGAATCCTCACCCCTCCATGGAAGTATGGAGGGGGTATATATAGGTCAAGACAAGGGAAACTATTCTAACTTAACAATTCTAGTCCCTGCATGTCTTGCCTAATGATAACTAGTGTAATTCCGTATAAGTCGACATATTTTAAGGCTAACAATCTTCCCCCAATACGTAGATATACGGAATTACTTACAATGTTCCTATCAAGTACAATTACAACACAATAAGGACTTCTAAAGTGCTTCCAATTGCTAAAGATGACATTTATGACTTCCTGTCTTGATACTTGTACTCCAGCTTGAATCTTCAGTGTCTTTAATTGTACGGGAACCATTGTAGTATGCATAAGTTGGATTAACTTCCCCCCAATTCATGCAGCATGTCTTGAAAAAGCTTTCTTCTTAGACTTCTTTTTGGCGAAGTTTCTGAATCAGCTTCCCCCCAAACCAACATCCCTATCTTGAGCAGATTCAAAAACTTTGATGTAGCTAGAAAAAACTTCTATTTGACATTTACGTAAACAACGGAATTTTGTAGAAGTAGAAAACCACATCAAATACTACTGCTACTTGTCATTAGGTATTGGTGAATATTTGTTCGGGGGTACATGCAAGGAATCAACAACAATTCTTCTCACGTATGCAGAATACTTCACACACCATACTAAGTAAAGTAGTCTACACTACTTCCCCCTGGAAGTTGACATGGTAACATCAAAGTCAACTAAAACCCGGATGTACACATTTCTCCCCATGATGGTTGCGAACTCTCGGAAGCGTCATTGTCGTGTACGTCCATATACTCGAGAATTTCTTGTTATAAGTAACAATCTTGAAAAGTTGTAAAAGACATTGAAGAACTTTGAAGAATTTTGCTTAGACTGTGAAGTACCATTGACGTTCTGTAGCTTCAAATATCCTGTGAGAATTGCTGATTACATCTCAACATTTAAACTCTCTGGCTAACTTACCAACCTCGTATTCTGTCGGCTATTGTTGTGACCACTCGGTGAAGTAAACCCAATATACCAAACTTAAAAATGAAGTAGAATCCCCTAAATTTGTTACTTAATCTTGCACTGTTGTTGATTGAAGAACGGTGCAAGATTAAATCTATAAGTACTCTATACTCAACTAGAAAAGTATAAGAAGTATAACACGTCTTGAAATTATCCACATCGACATCTGCGTGTGACACTGAGTACTACAACGTAACTCCTTTAAGTGATAGCTATAACCCGTGAGCACTACAATGTAACTCCTTACATCAGGAAATAACTAGATAATCCAAGTCTTAATCATAAGTTGTATGCGTTCAAGCAAGTCATCAATCTGGTTAATGAAAAGGTGATCGGTAGCAAATAGAAGGAAGTCTCGATGATGAAATATGTAGACTCCTTCGTGAAACTCACTTCAATGTCAAATAAGGGATACCAAATCAACTTCGTGATCACTTGTCATCGTAGTCCGAATCTTTAGCCGTTGGTCGTTTTAGTGAATCTTATTCGGATCGTTTGTAGTGTTATGTATCGTGTTTGTTGTGTTAGTGTTCAAGAATGTCGTTAAATTATGCCAAATGCTATTTTTGAATGTCATTAACGGATAAACATCGTCTTGTCTAACTTGTCATGATAGTATTTTTGTACCCGGCTTAATCATCATACATTGACAAATCCAATACCACTATTAGACCAATGAACACAAAAATTGGCCTGTTTATTGTGGTTATTATTCGGCCCTTTTAGTCATTCTACTCGGCAGCCAAAAATCCAGCCCAGATTATTTTCTAAATCTTGGCCCAAGTAATGTGTTGAGGCCCACTGATCCAACAAACAAAAAATTAGGGATTATAACCACACAAACCCTAATTATTTGATTACGTGTATAAGGTCTAGAATAATACGGCGTATTTCTGTCAGATCAGTAGACTTTCTCATAATTTCTTTGTTTTATGCTCCCAAAGGCGTGCCTTTTAGCATTAATTCACCAAGTACTCCGTAATTACTGCAATTCTCAAATATAAACGATTAAGTAACAATTCTTTGCAATAATTATACAAATGGGTAATATCATGGGGACAAATGATGCTAAAAAAGTGATGTTTTTTGATGTCATCAAATATCGCCTACTTGAATCCCGACTGTCTTAAGTAGCCTTTAGAAGTTTATAAATGTTATCCCTTTGGATTCTTCCGTTTAAGCATTTATTTTATCTATACATAGTACACACCAAACACCTCACACAAAAGAGATGAAAACTTCAATTCACTCAACATTCTATGTGGTACATGTAACTAATTGCTTATTGCTCGGGTCTGCGAGTATTCTATCATAAGCTTGCAAGGATACACATTTCACCCCCTAGAGCTAGTTAGTAACAAGTTTATAAAGGTAAAATGGGTTTTATGATAAGGCTTAGGGTTGATCATTCTACAATCTTTCACCAAAAGTACCACACCAACAAAGCAGCTGAAGCATACATACATAGTCGTAACGATAGAATAGACATGTGTGTTCGATCACATCCTCATTCGAGTTTAACCAAGGGTTAGGATGAAGAATGATATAGGGTAGGAATCTGCTAACTTTCATCAAAAGTCATAAACCAACGAGGCAGCTGAGACATGTATACATGGCCGTAACGACAAAATAGACATGCATGCTCTTTAAATCTCTATGTGCGTAAACCCATGGTTAATGATTAGGAAGGGAATTTACATTGTTGTTAAATAAAAATTTCGAAACAAATTGATTAGGTTCCAGATATAGTTGCTAGCACTTTTCCCGACGTTACCATGATTAAATGCACAATATTACTAAGTCTTGATCATTGATAAAAAAACAACCTAAGTTGGCGTTCCTTGTAACGGTCAACTTCAATCATCCGATACTTTTATACCCTTTTACAAGAAAGTGGGATATCTACCACTTTATACAATAACTCTACATAGTTGATTTTATAGACGTATAACGAATATCGATTTCATATAATTCCTTCTGGTCTAAGCTTCTTGCGATATGTTATCTTCAAAAACTTTCCTTTTCTATTTTTTTTGTCTGCGATTTTTCATTTCTCATTTTTTTCTTTTTTTGATTTTTTTTCTATTTTTTTTAAACTTATACTACCATAAATCGGGTAATTTCACCATCTTCGATCATAATAATCGGATAATTCCTTCGATAATTCTTTATTCTTCGGATGTACCAATAATTGTGTTGGTAGTAAAATACATGAGTTTTGACTACTTTATACATTCTCATTTGCAATGTGCAAATTTCTTCCCAACTGTACCAAAGATAGAAAATTGACACAAGACTCGGGAAATACATACTTTACACTTTAAGCAACTAGCAACTGATAAATAGACATAATCTAACAGGGTAGGGCTAGGTTAAAGGTGTACAATACAGATAGTTGGTTGTAATTCCTAAAGTGTTGCTGTATGGTCTGTTTCGGGGTATTTACTTTATGCGTGAGTGTAAACCAAAGGGTTTTACATGGGTTAAACTAACTAGTGTAGTTAGTTTAATAAACAACATGTAAAGCCTTTTTTGGGTGTAATCCTAAAAATTTACCAATCTAAACAAGTTACTCCATCTAAATCCATAGTACTCATTATTTTAGTCTCGAATAGATATATCAAGCCAAGTTATAAAGTCTACTACATCACCGGCACACTCACATTTTGTGGAATTTGGGTAAACATTTAGAAACGGATAAGGTTAAATCCTCACAATATCTAATAAGGGTATTGTGTGGGCGTTATGTAAACAAGTATTTCATAAAAGTATTCTTGAATTTTTTTATAATTTAAGCATATTTTAAGGATGTTTAGTGTGTATATAGGACAAGTATTAATTCTAATTCCTACCCCCCCACACAAATTATACAACGTCCTTGTTGTATAGATAAAACATTAAATACGGGAATTAAAAAGAATTAGAATGATAAACTCCCCTGATATTTGCTCGGTAGATTCTCCAAGTTGAGTTTGTGAGCAAGAATGTGTGTTGAACAGCTGCCTTGAAGTTTCAAGACTCCATCATCATGTGATTTCCAGTTTTATAAATACTCCACCAACGTCGTCGTTTTCATTCAGAAGGTCATGTGTTAAGCATAAGAAACCAAGTGCAATTTCTATCTCTGTGTATTTGTTGGTTAGAATCGAAATAAACACCTAAAACTGTACAGGAAGTCGATATGCCGTATCTATTCCCCAGGATACGTTGTATTGATTCTGTGTCGAATACGCCGTATTCGTTTAACGAATACGTGGTATAGACTGTGCTGAAAATAAAGACTGGATAAGTTCAGGCTTTCCCCCCCCTAAATTTTTTTTTTTTAACCCCGGGGGGGGGGCGTTTATCCTTGGGGTTTGGCTACGCGTATAGACAATCTGGAAACAGACTCTGATATAAATTGAAAATACATTCCGGGTTGTCTCCCGGCAAGCACTTTTGTTTACAAAAAGTCTTTAAGTTAGACTTGCCCCAATTTAATCTCATCCTTATAAAATAATTTGGGGTCGATCAGGAGTCAAAAGGACATACTACTTCTTTAAAAATATTAGGTAGATGCCTTTCGATAATTTAATTAATGTCATGATATTAGATTTAATTCCTTGATAAAAAAATTTTAGTTTGAAAAATTTATTAGAGGTATCATTAACTTGTTTCAAAGGTTATTTGACCTTGTGACATAGGCACCAAACCCGTAATTTATTAACATTACTCCGAAGGATGTTTTTATATCAATTTTATCTAATCATTGTCCTTAATCCGATTTTAAATCATCAGGATAAATTACGTTAAAAAGAAATACATCATTAAAGTATAAAACATTTTGTTCCCCTTCTTCATATTCGGACAATGATGTTTCATCTTTCAGATTAAATTCATCGATATGTTGAATACGTATAGTAGGTTCAGTTAAGAAATCTGATTTAGACGTTAGGATCATTGTAAACAATGGCTATGCTCTTCATGGATGGTACTACATGGAATATGTTACTACTGTTGGTTAGTTATTCGTACAGTTCTTATGGTTAATTCTATTACTTTTGGCTATGAGATGGTTAACATATTAGTTTTGGGGGAAGAATATGATAAAGTGTTTAACCATTTGGATATGTTAAATGCACCATTTGAGGGGAAGGTTTTCACTTATGCAAAACAAGTTAAACCTTATGTAAGAATATTACTACTACTAAGCCATTATTACTACTGCTAATTTAAGTTTCTACTGCTTGAATTCATTATTTGTATTGTGCATCATGGAGGGTAATTTGAGACATTGAAAGCTTAAATTAGAAGTTTAATATATGGTTTGTAGTTTTAAAGATTAAAGTTGCATATGTTCACAGTCCCCTAATGGATAATGACAAAAAGGGGAAGATGTTACAGAGATGATATGATATGATTTGCTACTTATTAAGTATGGTGGCATGGCATTGAACAAGAATTAAAGGCTTCATTGTGTTGAAGAAGTATCAACAAGTTCATGGAGATCTTAAGTAAATGGGAAGATTAGAATCTGTTTCATTCATGGAAGATCAGATTTGAAGATGTACAAGATGTTCAAGTGCTCAAGTTGAAGACAAAGCTTATTATTCAATAGAGGAAGATTGCTGAAGATTAGGCTACTATGAATCATCTTGGAATCAGTTTACTGTTTGTTTTGTCATCATCAAATAGGGGAAGATTGTTGGGATTTATTTATTTGATGATACAAAAGGATCAAGATCGACATCATGGAATTCTAGAAGATAGAGGATTCTAGAAGACCTGCTTAAAAAGATAAAGATCAAGATTAGGAAAGATTTAGTATCCTAATACAATCAGGTTTCCTTTGTAAGTCTAGATGGACTCTATATATAAAGAGATCCCTAGACAATATTTGTGCGTATGTGTTAATCAAGTTTTAGGAAAACACCAACGATCTTACCACTTGAGATCGTTCCCCTTGTACAATCTACATGAGATCGTTTGAGCCCTAAGGTCAAGGTGTCTTTGATCCCTGTTACAGTTAGGTAACACATTCTATCATGATCAAATAGAATTGGGGCTTATGTAAATGTAAACCTTATTAATAACATTATCTTTGTTTAAATTCAAGTGCTTAAGTGGATCATCTATTAGATTTATCTAATAGATTTATTTATTAGTGGTATCAGAGCTTGTTTCTTTGAGAAACTTTGCTAGAAGATATAGATCAAGATTCTGCATACATGGTGGCTGCATCCAAAGTTCCCATGCTCAAACCAGGTGAGTTTGAGTTATGGAAGATGACGATTGAACAATACATCCATATGATAGACTATGCACTGTGGGAAGTCATATAGAATGGTGCAACCTTGCCAAAAACACAAGTTGTGGAACGTGTTACAACAGTGATGCCTATTACATCTGCTGAACATAAGGCTCAGAGAAGATTAGAAGTGAAGTCTAGAAGTACTTTAATGATGGGCATTCCTAATGAACATCAGTTAAAGTTTAACTCTATAAAGGATGCTAAGCTATTACTAGAAGTTGTTGAAAAAAGAATTGGTGGGAATGCAGCTACTAAGAAGACTCAAAGAAATCTCTTAAAGCAGCAATATGAAAACTTTACTGCTCCAAGCTCAGAGATGCTTGATCAAACCTTTGATAGGCTTCAAAAGCTTGTGAGTCAGTTGGAGCTTTTAGATGAAAACCTTTCACAAGAAGATGTTAATCAAAAGTTATTAAGAAGTTTGTCACCTGAGTGGAACACACATGCTGTTGTGTGGAGGAATAAAGCTGATTTGGATATAATGTGCATGGATGATCTCTACAACAACCTCAAGGTGTATGAACCAGAAGTTAAAGGGATGTCTAGCTCAAGTTCAAGCACACAGGGCTTTTGTGTTCGCTTTAAATAACAATACTAACAGCACTAATGAAGCAGTTAATACTGCTTATAGAGTTTCAACTGCTAGCACTTAAGTTAATGCTGCTAACTTTACAAATATTGATAACTTGAGTGATGTTGTTAGTTGTTCATTCTTTGCTAGTCAACCAAATAGTCCTCAACTTGCACATGAGGACTTGTAACAAATCCATCCTGATGGCATAGAAGAGATGGATTTGAGATGGCAAATGGCCATGTTGACTATGGGGGCTAGAAGGTTTTCGAAGAATACAAGAAGGAAGCTTACTGTTAATGGCAATAAGACTATTGGTTTTGATATGTCCAAAGTGGAGTGCCACAACTGCCACAAAAGGGGACATTTTGTTAGGGAGTGCAGAGCTCCAAGAAATCAAGACAACATGAACAAGGAAGTCTCAAGAAGGAGTATGCCCGTGGAAACAACTACTTCCACAACTTTAGTGTCATGTGATGGTCTTGGTGGATATCACTAGAGTGATCAGGCAGAGGAATGATCTAATTACGCACACATGGCTTACTCATCTTCAAGTCCTGACTCAGAGGTATCCAATAATTCAAATTGTTTAAAATCTTGTATGGAAACTGTTAAATTACTTAAATCTTAAAATGATGAACTATTAAGAGATTTAGAGAAATCTAGTTTAATGGTTATAGGTTATAAAATAAGTTTAGAATGAGTGGAAGAAAAACTTGAATTTTATAAAAAGAATGAGTATGTTTATGTAGAAAACATTAATGGCTTAAAATAGGATATTCAAGTAGGAGAATTAACTATTAGAGAGCTTAGAAAGAAGCTTGAAAAATTTTAAAAAGATAAAGATCAAGATTAGGAAAGATTTAGTTTCCTAATACAATCAGGTTTTCTTTGTAGGTCTAGATGGACTCTATATATAAAGAGATCCCTAGACATTGTTTCTGTATGTGTGTGTGTGTTAATCATGTTTTAGGAAAACACCAACGATCTTACCACATTGAGATCGTTCCCCCTTTGTACGATCTACATGATATCGTTTGAGCCCAAAGGTCAAGGTGTCTTTGATCTCGGTTACAGTTAGATAATAGTTCTATCATGATCAAATAGAATTGGGTCTTATGTGAATGTAAACCTTGTTAATAACATTGTCTTTGTTTAAATTCCGCTGCGCAACAACAACCTTTGTTATTTTTATATATTATAGATCCTAGATGAGTTCTAAACGATCTTCAAATTGTATCGAGCCAAGTGGCTTCAAGGATGCTAGGATCTACAAGGTTTTATCAATCAAAGAAAGAAGATTTAGTAGTCAAAGAAACCTAGAAAAATTCGATTTTGATTCTAAGATCGTCACTTTTCTGCACAGCCATGGGTAAAAAGGGGATTACCATTCGTTAACATTGATCATAACGGACTTTTTATTGAATTTCATTACTCATAAAGCATATACACAGGAGGGATTTTTAATCTAGCTTTTTAATTATAAAGATACAAAATTTTTTGAAATCTGCTGTAGCAAAGTGAAGTAGGTAAGGTTTTACTCTCTTTCATCATTGTTTTTTAATAGTGTTCTTGTGATTGTATAATGGAAGTATTTCTTTGAACACTAGTTATTAAAGAAAAGGGTATTGAGGAATGAAGAGAATAAAGAAGTTTGTGAAATTAGTGTTTAGTTCTTAAATCATTTTTTATGGAACACAATTTCTAAAAAATCTCCAAAAGTATTGATGATGATACGATGTAATCCAGTAAATTTGATAATGAACGTGGAAGCTAAGAGTTCGAGTTCAGGTTCTTGGTGAAAGTTTATTGAATTGGTTATCATTTTAATACTAGAAGGAAGTTACACTGCTTCATACATGGTACTACTGCCTACAACAGTTAGATACTGCCTGCACTAAGTTATACTGCTTGACAAAAGTTAATATTGTTAGTTAGTAGTTAATACTGCTAGTGTATTTTTACTACTGCTCGACAAAAGTTAATACTGCTAGTTAGTAGTTAATACTACTAGTGTAATTTTACTACTGCTCAACCATTATAATGCTGCTCTTCATTGTTACTACTGCTTGGTATCGATTACTACTGTTAGTCATTTTTAGTGCTGCTCTTCATGGATGGTACTACATGGTATTCGTTATTACTGTTGGTTAGTTATTCGTATAGTTCTTATGGTTGATTCTATTACTTTTGGTCATGAGATGGTTAACATATTGGTTTCAGGGGAAGAATATGATAAAGTGTTTAACCATTTGGATATGTTAAATGCACCATTTGAAGGGAAGGTTTTCACTTATGCAAAACAAGTTAAACCTTATGTAAGAATATTACTACTGCTAAGTCATTATTACTATTGCTAGTTTAAGTTTTTACTGTTTGAATTCATTATTTGTATTGTGCGTCATGGAGGGTAATTTGAGACATTGAAAGCTTGGATTAGAAGTTTAATATATGGTTTGTAGTTGTAAAGATCAAAGTTGTATATGTTCACAGTCCTCTAATGGATAATGAAAAAAAGGGGAAGATGTTACAGTGATGATATGATATGATTTGCAACTTATTAAGTGTGGTGGCATGGCATGGAACAAGAATTGAAGGCTTCATTGTGTTGAAGAAGTATCAACAAGTTCATGGAGATCTTAAGTAAAGGGGAAGATTGGAATTTGTTTCATTTATGGAAGATCAGATTTGAAGATGTACAAGATGTTTAAGTGCTCAAATTGAAGACAAAGCTTATTATTCAATAGAGGAAGATTGCTGAAGATTGGGCTACCGTGGATCATCTATTACCACTTGTTGCTTTAAACAAGTGAAATTCTGATACCACTTGTTGATCCCACTTTAATAGATCGAATTCCTTAAGTTTGTATAAGGATTAGTTATATTAGATCAATCTAACACAACTATAGTAGAAATTGTGTTTGAGTGTATTAAAGATTATGTGGAATCTAATCTTTAATATTAATAAGAATTCTTAATGAAACAGTAAAACTAAGAAAGTATAATTCAATAAACAACAAGCTCCAATATTATTAATATGAATATTCTTAATATTATTAGGGTTACAAAACTTTGAAGCTATGATAATTCTATGAATGACTCGTATGTGATCTTATGATATGTGTATTGGTATATCTTCTGGATGTATTGTTCAATCCTCATCCTTCATAACTCAAACTCAACCGGTTTGAGCATGGGAACTTTGGATGCAGCCACCATGTGTGCAGAATCTTAATCCATATCTTCTTAGCAAGATCTTGTGTACATAAATAGATTATTCTAGATCGCAGCTTCTCAACAAGCTCTGATACCACTTGTTAATCCCACTTCAATAGATCGAATTCCTTAAGCTTTTATAAGGATTAGTTATATTAGATAAATCTAACACAACTATAGTAGAAACTGTGTTTGAGTGTATTAAAGATTATGCGGAATCTAATCTTTAATTTTAAGAAGAATTCTTAATGAAACAGTAAAACTAAGAACATATAAATGAATAAACAATAAGCTACAATATAATTAATACGAATGCTCTTAATAGTATTAGGGTTACAAAACGTTAAAGCTGTGATAATTCTATGAATGACTCGTATGTGATCTTGTGATATGTGTATTGGTATATCTTGGTGTGTCTCTATGCCCTAGGACCTCCTTTTATACACCAAGGAGTCCTAAACGACTTACAATATTTTTTTAAGTAATCATAATATTCTAAACAAATAACTTATACATATCTTTTACCAAAATATCTCATACAAATCAAATAAGCAGTACTAACTAACTCAGCAGTACTAACTTCTTCACTAGCAGCATTAACTCCTCAGGAGTATTAACTTTGTACTAACAGTAGTAACTACTTAGCAGTTTTTCTTCTAAGTCTCTAAGTAGCACTAATATGCACTAACAGTAGTAACTTTACACTAGCAGTCTTAACTTCAAGCAGTAGTAACTTCTAGCAGTAGTAACTTTGTACTGACAGTTTTAACTTCACCAGCAGTCTTAAACACTTACAATAATTTTCATTCAAATTCTCTAGCAGAACTAACTTTGACTGGACAGCATTAACATCAATAAGAGCGGCAGTAATACTAGCAGCATTAAGAAGGCTTTTAATCCTAACAGGTACTTTTTGTGAAAGATTGTTAGAATGATCAACCCTAAGCCTTATAATAAAAACCCATTTTACCTTTATAAACTTGTTACTCCTTAGCTCTAGTGGTGGAGATGTGTATCCTTGCCAAGCTTATAATAGAATACTCGTCATGACCGAGCAATTGAGCGAATTAGTTACATGTTATCACGTAGATTAGTTGACTGATTTGAGTGTTTTCGTCTTCCTATTTTGTGAGGTGTTTGGTTGTATACTTGTAATAGATCAGATAAATGCTTAAACGGAAAAATCCATAAGGATACATTTTTATAAAATTCTAAAGGTTAATTTAGGACAAGTAGGATTCAAGTGGGGGGATATTTGATGACATCAAATAACGTCACTTTTATAGCATATTTATCCCATGTAAATAACCCATTTTGTATAATTATTGCAAAGAATTGTTACTTAATCGTTTGTATTTGAGAATTGCAGTAATTATGGAGTACTTGGTGAAGATTAGCTAAAAGGCATGCATTCTGGAGCTTAAACGAAGAAATATGAAGAAACTGATTCTGACATCCTATACGCCGTATCCATCAAGGAAGATACGACGTATCTATGGCTGCACTTCACTAAAGACCACGAAGGAACAAGATTCAATACGCCGTATCTAGAAGAAGTCTATACGTCATATTTAAGATATAGTAATAAAATATTCTTGAAGATATCGAACGTGGTCCCTACTCCAAGAAACCCCCGATACGCCATATTGACCTCAGTCAATCCGCCGTATCGACCAAATTCCAGACCTTATAAATAGAAAACCAAAAAACGGGTTTTCAGTGTACTTGATCATATTTTTGATACCTTAACCATAAAAGTCGAATTTCAGACGAGAAGAAGAGCAGAAGAGGTCAAGCAAAGCAATTAATTCCATAGGAAACACCTTGTAATATCCTATACTCTTGTAATCGTTCAGTTTTTGGTATCATTTGTTAACTCAGTTCGTTTATCTTGGCTAAATTATTACTTTTGTATGGATTATGATGTTTGAAGGCTAATACCTTCGGGTATTAGCCATTATTATGAAGATTTGAATGTTTGGTTCTGTTTATATCGATTGCTTAATTTATCGTTGATTGATTGTTTATGTTTATCTATTTATACTTGTTTACGTGCTTTTGTATGCGACCTATCATTCAACTCGATCTAGTGATACAGACCAAGTAATCTAGATGTCGTGATGGCTCTCCATATAGTAATTTATACATCTAGACCAATAGGATCACGAATAATGACCTATCTTTGCCCTTAGATTGCGAGCTTAGTTGGACCGGCAGGTGACCCTTGGGATCAACGAGTACGTTCTCAATTAATTGGTAAAGACTTGGCCAGTGGACTACTAGTGTATAAATTGCCTTTACGCAGTAAGTGGGTAATGTCTCTATGAGCTAAGGTTTAACAAGATCACCATTGCTTTAACCCTTAAGATAGATTATAATCAGCAAATAAGGATGCTTTATGCAGATACGTTTAATTGTGATAGAATTCTTCATATATAGGTCTTAGGAAGAAGTAACGCCTAAGTCTTAAGAATGATATATCGCCTCGAGATAAGTAATTATTGCACTAAATAAACAAACCAACGTTCTAATTGGAAAAATCATGGCTAATACAGTTTTTTTATATTTGGCTAGATTGCTCTTTTATCTTCTATTAATTTACTTGCGTGTGTTATTGTCTTAAATTGATCTTAGTTACCACAAAACTCGTGCCAGCCTCTCAGGCTGAAAAACCTCACTTATTCGTTAGAATTAGGATTAATATAGGTTTAGCATAGGTTTAACATAGAATATAATTAACTTAGTCAAGATAACCAAAATATTAATAAATTGAAAGATTGTTTCTCGCTCTTAGTGATCGACACCCTACTTACCACGAAACTCCCATCTGACCGGGTACACTGCCCGTTAAAGTGTTGTTTTTGGTAAAGTCGACAAAATATAAATTTAAAACTTGAAACATAAATTGCAACCTCACAACGACACATCATATACGTATAATTAGTGCGAACGACAAACCAATGAGGGACTAACAATGTAAGGGTATACAAATAGTACGATACCTTGGGGTACAAATGGTACACCCAAATCTCCAACACTATTACCCATATTATAATTACATAAATCTAAGTCTAAAAAGCATATCACATAAAAAATAGAGCCCTAAGCTCGTCAAGTCAACTCAAAATGGAAGTGTTAAAGTCTAGTTTGTCAAATCACAAGTATTTATCAAAAATACTCTAAGTCATAAAAACAACCAAGATTTTATGTCAAAATAAGTTCAAATATTTCAAAGTCTCACGTATATGTCAAAAATAATACATCAAGTTAAATCATGCATTTCACCCCAAAAAGTAGGTAAAAATGGTAAAAAGGGGTATGTGATTATTCACCTTAACGAGTAAAGCGTGAGTACAAGAACGAGCACAATGAGTATCATTAAAAAGCAACCCTCGAACGTAGACCTCACTAGACGCAACCTAAGACAAGTAAAAATATTTATTAAAAATTTAAATGATATCCTCGGACAAAAAAACAACTAGCTAGGTGACCCATTTTAAATGTATAATAGATCTTAGATGTTAATGATATATTATTTATGATCTGATGTCCATGTTGAAAAATATAAATTTAGATGATTAGATCGATTATAACATTTGAGACATACATCTTATAAACATTACTACGTTAAAGACAAAATAACTAGACTAATATTTTGGACTAGTTTTGAAAAGCATAAAATGGACAGGGGCCAAAATTGTTACTTTAAAATTCTATCATATTTATTTTAAAATAGCTTTATAAATCAGGGGCTAAATATGTAAACTAGCATTTAAGGACCCATGGAGTTGATGTGAAGCCTTGTTATACATATTGAAAACCATCTTTTTATGCATATCTTCATTCTTTAACTTTACATGCATGGTCTCACCACCTTATATGCATTATTGCAACTCAATTCACTTCTAGTTGAATTCAGTTTACTATACTACAACAAGGACTGCTCTGTTTAGAATCATTGTCGGTGGGTTTTTTTTATTGACTGCGTTTTATTTTAGTAACTATACTTCATCAGAATCATATGTGCATAATTAAGCAGTTTTTTAACGACAGACTTTTATATCCGATTATATGAAAATATTTTAGACGTGAATATCATTATACTAAATGAACTAGATCTGCTATGAAGAGCGAGTAATCAAACGTGAATGCGCATCCAAGAGTATACTTTTAAGCCAAAGGAGACACGATTCATTGTAGCACCAATTCAGACGTCAACACGTACATACACGAACTCCATCGAATCCCATAACCTACATGTACACGAACAAATGAACCCAAAACCTTTGTCGTATCGTGAACTACAACCCACCAGCACAAACTAAAATCCTTGCAAATGATCATATAAACATTGATTCTGAAATATCGTTTTGAAAGTAGAGGAACGTAAAGCGAGTGTGTAGATGGGACGTAAAAGAAGTGTGTAAATAAGGATAATAGGTGATTAAATAAGCCGGCTGAAATTTTGGACCACATGCCACTTTTTTACTATCTTTTTCGGAACTCGAACCCCCGGCTTCTTGCTCACACAAACTCATATAATGTTGATACGACTCGTAATCTCGCATATAGCGATCATAGTCGGGTTGAAAGAAAGCATCATAATGATCGTATGTGTTGGTTGTGTCGAAATCGTTGAGATTATTTGGATCCATATTTTAAAGAAAAATGAGAAGTATTGATGTAGAATATATATAGAAATTATGTGTGAAGTTATAAAATATAAAAGGGGTATTTATAGGATTTTAAAAGGGTAAAAATAAAATTTTGAGGGTATTTTTTTCAAAAACCCGCTCCCCGCAACGGATACTTTAAAAAAAAACTTTCGCGTGAGCTGTTAGCCACGGCGCGAGAGGCCTTGGCGCGAACCACGGAGTGATGCACCATGGCTCAATCTCGCGCCATAGCTTGGCACGAACCCATGGCACGACCACTCCCTCCCCTCTAAAGGATAAGGATAGCTACCACTCTTTGCTTTGTCAAAAAAATAAAAGGGCCAAAATAATGCACGTGTCATCAAGGTTACCAAATCATAACAATTAAATTATAGTTAACTGATAATGTGACCAAAATAAAGATATGAGTGTTGATATACTGGCCCATTGAAATTGACGTAACTTAGAGCGGAGGACAATTTAATTTGTGGAATTCTTTTAATGTTAATTAATGAGTTTCGATATGAGATACTGTAGAGCTCTCGATATTAGTTGTTGGTCCCACTTCAACACTTATATAGATCGAATTCCTTAAGCTTGTTTAAGGTTTAGTTATATTAGATAAATCTAACACAACTATACTAGAAACTTTGTATGAATGTATTAAAGATTATGCGGAATCTAATCTTTAATAAGAAGAATTTTCAATGGAATTGTAAAACACAATGAACATATAATTCAACAAAACATAAAAGCTCCAATATTATTAAGCAAATAATATGAATCCTCTCAAAGTATTAGGGTTATAAAGACCTTAAAGCTATGATAACTCTATGAATGACTCGTTTTGTTTTGATACTCTATGAAAACTATTGATACATTCATCTATATGCCCTAAGACCTCCTTTTTATACACCAAGGAGTCATATTCGATTTACAATATATTCCTAAGACTTAGAATATTCTCTATGATCTATTTTATAAATAACTAATACTTATCACGTAAGTAATCTTGATCTCCAAACAATCTTTCATTTCTTCTGTTTTTATCTTTTCTCTGACAGTAGAAACTCTTTCAACAGTCTTAATCTTTGAGCAGTTGTAACTTTGTACTATCAGCATTAACTTTTAACACCACCAGTAGTAACTTATACACCAGCAGCATTAACTGCTTAGCATATTTTTCATTAAAGTTAATGAACAACACTAACTTTAGCTTAGCAGCAGTAACACAAACCTTAGCAGCAGTAACTCTAAGATCACCAAGAAGTCTTTTAATCCCAACAATCCTCCCCTAAACTTGATATTCTTCTTTAAAAATCTTAAGTTTCTTCATTGAAAGCTTCATTAATCACCAGGAGGATGCTTCAAAACACTTCATTAATTCTTAAGTTGTTTTGTGAGAAGTTTAAGAAGCTGATATGTCATTCCACTGAAATGATCAGCCTGAAGCTTCTTGTTTAACATATCAGTAATTGTAGATGGTGTAAGGGGATATCTTTTCTCTACCAACATATGAATGCACACATTTTGCTTCCTCAATGAATGAACTCCACGGGAATCACATAGCTTCCAATCCAATACACTGTAATACTGTTGATTCCTCCAGACTGTGTCTTCAACGTGTGGTTCAAACATTGTCTTTAAATCTCCCCATAAAATCAAATCTAAATCCTCCACTGGTCTTGTTGATTCATATTTAGCTTTTACTAATTTGTACAAATCTTCCAAGTCTTCCCTGCTAAAACTTTTAAGCATTTGACTAAAGACTCTGTACATTTGTGACTTTCCATCAACTCTTATTATTTGATAATAGTTTTTCTTTCCTTCTTTGTGGATCTTCCAGTCAACAATAGTTAGAGGCTTAGTAGTTAAAGGTACATCGTCAATTGCAACCCATTCTTCACCTGGAACGACTTCCATTAGACTTTGAAGCTCTGATGTTTCTTTATCTTCATCCACCTTCTGCTTCTTTGCATTCTCTTGTTCTAGCTCATCTCATGCTCTCTTTGAACTGCTCTATTGTGTTATCTCTGCTTCATCTTTCTTGGAACTCTTTTCTACCAACTCAGTTCTGTAGTCGATAAAGGTATTCACCATTTTCATTGCTTTGTCAAACAATTCTTGAATATTGGCAAAGGACTTGCTCTTCAAATTTTTGGGCTTCCATCCTTTCATGTTTTTCAGATAAGTACACATGTATTCCTTTATTGAGCTCTTGTTGGTGGTATGTTCCTCTTCTCTTCTGCTCTTTTAGCTGCAAAATGTTTTCTTCTTTGCTCTAAGAATTGTACAAACAATCTTGCCTTTCTTCATCAGTCAATTCTTCTTGCTCTTGAGCTTGTAGTCTTTGAGCCAACTGATAATCAGCTTCAATTTTAGCCTGAACATCATCTCAAGCTATGTTGGCTTCTTTAGTTTGATGAGCTTTGTCTCTGGCAAGTCTTTCTTCTTCTTATTCTTCTTCTTCTTCTTCAGCTTGTAGCTTGAAGGCAAGTTCTTCATCAAGCCTTATCTGTTCAAGCCTCTTCATATGTTTCACTTGTTCCACCACAAGCTCTTCAATCATAATCCCTTTGCCTTTGTCTTGTAGAGGTTTTGGTACAGAAATTATTGTTGTAGGTGTTGTTGTAGTTGTACCCTGCTCTGGTTCTTGTATCACAACCTTAACAACCTTGGGTTTTGCACTCTTCAACTCTGCCAGTGCTTGAGCCAAAGTAATTTCAACATTAGTTATTCTAGCAGTTGTTGTAGTTGTAGTTGTAGCAGCACTAACTGGAATTGTACTGGCAGTACTAACTGTTGTAGCAGCAGCATTAATTGTTTCTTTAGCAGCACTAACCAACTTAGCCTTTTCAATAACAGCAGTAACTTCTTCAACCACACTTCTTGTTTCCTCAGTAGTTTTAACAACATCTACATTGTCAACACTCACCTCATCACCATCTAAGTCATTAACACCAAACATATCTTCATCAGTGTGAACATTGACCAAGTAAATGTCTTTATTAGCAACAATATCAGCTATCCTCCCCTGTTTGGATGCATCCTCTTCACCCAAACCTTCATCTTTAGAGGATTCTACCCTTCTTGATGAACCAACTCTGTACATTCTTTTAAGCCCATGAGTTCTTGACTTATTCCTCCTCTCTAGCTTCTTGACTCTCCTTTTCAAACTTGCAATCTCATTAGCTTGAGTGATCTTTGTAGTCTCCAAATCAAGAACCCTTTGTTGTAAATTTGTACATAGTTCCATCAATTCATTAAGTTTCAGACTATCCTCAGCACTTCGAAGTGTGTTACCTCTTACGAATAGTGGATCATTGGATGTTTTAGATACATTCTCAAATCTAGTTTGAGCAATAGTATCCCCATTGGTTTCTTGGCGCCTGGGACCACCACCTGAAGTAGTTCCTATGAAACCAGCTTCATTAGGTGTTTCCTTAGATTGGGTCTTATTGATGTTACCCATATCCTGCTCTACATCTAAGCTAGTAGCAGTAGTGACAGCCCTTTCCAAACTGTCATCCATCTCCTCATTGACAGCCTCATCTGCTACATTGTCTGTAAGACTACTAGACTGAGGTATCTGAGTGTCCTTTCTCTTTCTCTTCCTAGGTCTTTGTTTCTTTTGAGGTTGAGATGTTGATGGTTAAATAAAAGTGGGTGTGTGTGTGACACAAACCTTAGCAGCAGCAACTCTAAGATCATCAAGAAGTCTTTTAATCCCAACATTAGTCAATCTTCTTATTTTAGTTCATAGTTAAAAAAATGAGATTGATTGCGGTTTAATGAAAAGATAAGTACGTTTGATTCAATCTTAATAATTAATATTAATGATTCATTTCTATCTACTAATATTTTTATTTGCAATATTTTATTCATTGTTAATTTACTTATATATATATAAGTGACATGTCTACCAATTATTAAGCATGCTTTGCTTATACATGTTACGTTACTTAAATGTTGTCAAAATATCATACCATATATATGTGTCGACCAACACAAATTAAACGATCAAACGCGTAGGTGCACTATCAGGTTATACCTAAAAAGACGTATACGCGTAAAAAAATGGAATAAGTTTCTAAATGTGGCTGACACTAACTATTTTAAAATAGTTTGAGCATATCATTGATATTTAGTTGACGTTAAATGAAATCCTAGGTCGAAGTAAGTTCATAACGCGAGGGTGCCTCAAGCAATTGAACACAACGCATGAAAATGACCTGATAGTTTTAGTCAAATACATTATAAATTACTATAAGTCAATGTCCTTAGTTTAGACGGTTGTCAGAGAAGAGCCCCCCGACCAACTCTGCTAGACAGATGTCGGCGTAGCACTTTATTTGTATGTTTTAATTAACTTTAACAGTTAAAACATGCTTAGAATCTGTGCTTGTAAAAGCTTTTATACAAAATAGAAGATTGCTTCATATAATATAATTATATAAAAACGTGTTCATAGACACTAGAAATAAAATATTGAAAAGGGCACAAAATATGTGAGTTGAGACATAGCCATTGAGCATTATCAAATGACTAGATAAGTATCCGTGTATAGCAACAAGAATTTAATAGCGGAAAATAGTTATAGTAATATTTTGGTTACACAAAACGTTATACAAAACAATTAACCAAAATATCACTATAACTATTGTCCAATTTAATCTAACGACATTACTTATTTTTAAGTTTTAAAGAAAATGTATTCTTGTTTTATATATAGTATAAATAAATTGTAATTTGGTATTTATTTTTAATAGATTTTGTTACAATTTATAAATAAGGGTAATTTAGTCTAACAACATTACTCAATTTAAGTTAAAAAAACTATATTCGTCTTTTATATATAGTGTAGATAAGGGATACGTATTTTCTCTCTCCTTTGTGCTTTCTCTCTTTTTTCAAACCATCTTTCTTGTAAGGATAAAATTATATCACCATCATTATCACATTTACCACAAAATCCAGTACCACCACTGGAATCACCGATGTCCCACGAGCAAAACCCAGTAAGGATGACCACCACTAGAGCCGCCACGCGCAACAATGACGCTCGAGTGTACTTCTTGTGTTATTGTATTTTTTCGACGACTTCCCGACAACTTGGACCTCCACCTTCGGTGAGTGGAGGTTCCTCTTATTTTCCCAAGTCCGATCCAAGTATACCCGCCGGGTCAGCCACATCCGGTCGCCGGAAACCGCCGCTACTACGGCGGCTGACCACCACCAACCACGGGAAAAAAAATCTTCCGACAAGCTAAGTTTTATTTGTCTTCTAGTTCCCTATCTTTTCCTATTTTTCTTTTTAACTTTAAAAAGGTTCCCTTTACCTTATATTTTTCACCTATTGTCTTTTTGTGCTTTTTGCTTCTCGTTTTTGGAAGGATATGATAGAGGCTTTAGTAAGTGATGGTAACCTGAGGTTATATCTTTTCGGAATGGGAGGGGTGGGCGGGACTAGTTATATTTGGAGAGATAGGAGGGTAGCGGATACTCGTAGGATTAGGGTGGGTAGTTAGAATGTAGGTTCCCTTACGAGAAAGCTCCTAGAGTTTGTCGATGTCGTGGAGAGACATAAAGTGGACATAACATGTAATTTAGAGTCTACATGGGAAGGGGTACTAGTACAAGTAGGGTAATGGGTTATTACTTTGGTACTCAGGCTCCCAAACTGCTAGAAATGGTGTTGGAGTCATTTTAAAAGTGTGTCTTAAGGAAAAAGTTGTCCATGTAAACCGGTGTGGTGATAAGATCATTTCATTAATGTTGGTGATTGATGGTGAGACCGTTAATATGATTAGCGCGTATGCACCACAAGTGGCCCTGAGTGAAGAAAAGAAGACCTTTTAGGATTCTCTAGACGTTATGGTGAAAGAGTACCTGATGGACCAGCGACTATTTATAAGCGCGACTTAAACGGTAATATAGGGGCTGTGACGGAGGGATACTCAGGTGTATACAGAGGTTTCGAGTATGGAGTGAGAAACGAGGAAGGTCGCTCGATTTTAGACTTTGCTACTGCCCACGACTTAGTTATAGTAAAGTCGTTCTTCAAGAAGAGAGACCAACATCTGATTAACTTTTAGAGCGGGGGTCGATGCACTTAATTTGATTATTTGTTGGAGTGAAGAAGAGACCTTAAGGCGTGTAAAGGCTGTAGAGTCTTTCCAATAAAATTATGCTTTTCTCAACATAAACTGCTGGCACTAAACACTCTTTTTAAGAGGGCTCAAAGTAGGAGGGAGGGAAGTGTCTTGCCGAGAATCATGTAGAAGGCCCAAATGGGTACGCAGCGAAGGCGTTCAGATCAAGAGTGGTGGAGGGTGTTTCTACACTATGAACATATCATCAAAGAGGAAGCGAAGGAAACCCTAGGTGTGGCTTTTGGGACAACGAAGACTTATACGACCCGTAAGGAATCTTGGTGGTTGAGGGAAGAGGTGCAATATAAACTCGCGGTGAAGCAAGCAATGTTTAGAGAGCTCCTTTCGTGTTAGGAGGGTAACCAAGAGGATAGGCTTTTGGCGTATGAGAGCCATAAAGAAGCTAAGAGATAAGCAAAAAAGCCGTAGCCCATGCGAAATAAAAGGAATACGAAGAACTGTACAAGAAAGTGGACTTTAAGGAGGGAGCCAACGATATCTTTAAGATTGCAAAAGCCCGAGAGAGAATAAAAAGGGGATATAGGAGACATAAGTTTTACAATAGATGAAGGAAGTCGAACCATTACATACGAAGAAGGGATTAAGAAAAGATGGAGAGAATACTTTTCTTCTCTTTTCAACGCGAGAGAACTAGAGGAACGCGAAGAAGTTATGAACCCTAGCATAATGCCGTAATTCGACTACTATTACTCGAGGATCGGCCAAGCGAAAGTGAGGACTGCCTTACCGAAGATGGGGAGAAACAAGGCTGTTTGACCAGACCAAATCCCTATAGAAGCTTGGAGAGGACTAGAGGATAAGGGTATGGCTTACTAGCCTCTTCAATAAGATCGTCACAAGCGCAAAGATGCCTGAAGAATGAAGACTCAGTAAAGTTATTCCCATCTTTAAAAGCAAAGGTGATGCGCAATTTTGCAGCAACTATAGGGGTATCAGGCTTATTGGACACATCATGAAGCTTTGGGAGAGAATGATTAAAAAGGTTGTGAAGGGATACTACGGTGTCTTAGAACCAGTTCGATTTAATGCCCAAAAGATCTTCAGTTGATGCAATACACCTTATCAGAAGCCTCATGGAGAAGTACATAGAGAGACAAGGAGACTTGCATGTGGCTTCCTAAATCTAGAAAAGGCGTATGATAGCGTACAATGAAAGTTGATTTAGAAGACCTTAATCGACAAAGGAACAATAAGGAGATACATTAGGGTTATTAAGGATATGTATGTTGGTGCGAAGACCCGTGTATGGACTTTAATCGGAAACACAAAGTTTTTCCCTGTGGAAGTAGGGTTGCACCAGGGATCGGTGATCAGCCCATACCTTTTTGCTTTGATACTTAACGAGATATCAAGAAGGATTCAAAAGGACATCCCATGGTGCTTGATTTTTGCTGACGATATTGTGCTAGTTTTGGAATTAGCATAAGGTCTAAACAACAGTCTCGAGAATTGGAGAGAAGCTCCAGAAGATAACCGCCTTAGGGTCAGCCGAGAGAAGACAAAATATCTAAGGTGTGACTTCGGTAGAGTAGAGATCAACAACGATGAAGTAGTGGATATTTGTATCGGGGACAAGATCTTACAACCAAAGGAGTCCTTTCGATATCTTTGATCGATGATTCACAAATCCGGGAGAATTTTCGAAGATGTATCCCACCGTATTAAAGCATCCTGGATAAAGTGGAGGGCGGCCACAAGAGTCCTTTGCGATAAAAATGTCCCTCTCAAGCTGAAGGTAAAATTTTATAAAGTCGCAATTAGACCGACCATGTTGTACGGGTTAGAGTGTTGGCCAACTACGAAAGCCCTAACTAATAGGGCGGAAGTAGCAGAATTAAGAATGCTACGGTGGACTTGTGGTCAAACTATGCTTGACATGATTCCTATTGAGGGAAGGACGGGTGAGGTGATTTGGACATGTCAAGAGAAGACCACTGTCAGCACCAGTCAGGAGAGTGGAAGCTTTAGTAGTCAATGACCTGAGAAGAAGGGGTAGACTAAAACTTAGGTAGGAGGACAGAGTGAAGCATGACATGAAGGAGTTTCTTTTGTTCGAGGACATGCTCTCTAATAGGAACGAGTGGAGGGCTAGAATTAGAATAGGTAGTTAGATTACGTGTCTCCTTTCTTTCTTCTTTGCTTCTGGTAGAGAGCCCATTTTCGTTATTCTTTAGACTTTGTTTTAGGTTATGTGCCCCTTTCCTTTTGTTTTCTGATTCCTTGTTGCTCATGTCGGTCTTTTTTGGTCTTGTTTGTCGTGTTCGAGCCTTTGCTCGTTTTCTACTTTTGCCTTTTGTTGCTTTCCATGTTTCTTGCGTATATTTTCGTGTATGCGTTCTGTGTTGCTTTTGTTTGCCTTTTCGTATATGCGCCCTGATACGTCGTAAACGTGTCGAGTTATAATATAGTATTTCCCGTTCGATAAAAGAATTACTTGAGGACAAGTAATAATTCAATCTTCTGGAGTCGTGTCCACGGTGAGATATGAATAGAAATTCACGTTGATGTCTTTTATTGGATGCTTGATTATCGTATATTTTTGGTTGGTTTTATAGAATTAAAACCTATACTAATGATTAAAACTAAGGAATATCAAGCTAAAAGATCTAAAAGATATGTCTAACGGATATGCTTATCAAGTGAGGCAAAAAGATCATTAAGTGTGAAGGAGAGTTTTAATTGATGGATTAGTACCCGTTTAAAAACTATTTTCTCACAACGTTGGTTTATTTTGAAAATAATCCTTTATTTTGGTACAAATTACTAGATTAATGTTTGATTATCCTAACGACTTTTGCCCGTCAAAATAACCAAAAAATAAATCTAAATAATTCAAAAATTATTAATCAACAATCCTCTTTATTTCACACTTAATTCTCTAGGCACTACTCATTTAACAAACATATAATATTCTACTCACTAATCATGCCTATTAAGCCAGCATCAATCAAATTAACAATCATTATCATAAACATATTTTTCTAAACTAATTATTAAACTAAAACTACTACGGATTGAAAAAGGTAAGAAAGTAGAACCCGTTTGACAAAATAGAGACGAACTAAACCACCCGTTCTTATAAACTAATAAAACACTAAATTTTACTTCTTTATTAGATTTTACTCCATTAATTAGTTAATAAAGTTGTAAGCTTTATATACTAAATAGCTTTATAAAAACTACAAAAGCTTTAAACTTTATAAATTCAGCTAGATTATAAGATCCTTAAGCTCCATGCCTTAGATGTAGGAATGGTTCTATCAAAACACAATTAAGGTTAATACGAACAATATATCAATTATAAGCTAGAGATGACACTAAAAACTATTTATAAAAACATTTTTTGTATCAAGACTATCAACGAAACTACTAAGATAAAAACTATTTATTAAAAAGTTGAATTAAAGAGATTTGATAAAGCAAAAAAAATTAAAGAAAACACTTGACGTTAAAAATGAAACATGACATTTAAGAGTAGATTGATGAAATGTAAAGCAACAAAAATTGAATCAAATGAATTAAAGGTTTAAAGGACACGTGCATAGCTAGACTCAAATTAAAAACTAATAATCTACTAGATAAGCTAGATCAAAAAAGCTAAAAGAGAGCTTATTCAAAAAATTACTAATCTAGTTTTAAGCTTATCGAAATAAGCTATGTTAAAGCTCATTCGATCTTAAGCTACAAAGTAAATAGATTTGTAACTAATCGAAAATTACTAAATGTAAAGTGCTTATTCGAATAAGCTAAAGCTAGCTTATCCGCAAATAAAGCTAGGTGAATAAGCTTCTCGAAATAAGCTATATGAAGCATATTTGAAAACTTAAAACCAAAAGTATTTGAAATAAGCTAAACCGAATAAGCTATGTTTAAGCTATCCGAATAAAAGCTAATCTTAATAATCCAAAAATAAGCTATATGATTGAGCTTATTCGGATATAAGCTACGAATGAAAACATAACAGAGAAACTAATTAAAACCTCTCTTATAAAAGTCTAAAAGCTATTTTATAGTAGATAAGCTCTTAATAAGCTCATACAAGCTTATAAGTGCTTATTTATTTATAAAAGAGCTTAATAGAAATTTATAACAAGGAATAAAGGATTAGAGTGAGAAATAGGATCAAGTAACACTAATCTTCAAAACATTCATCTTCATTAATAAAGCTTATCAATAAGCTAGAGTTTACAAAATAAGCTACCTAATCTATTACAATAAGCTACTCTATTACAAGTGCCAAACTAATACTAAATATAAACTAATCTAATTTTAATGAGAGAAAGTATCAAAAAAAAGTTACTAAAGAATGAAGTAGAGAGGGGATAAATACCCTCTTGATTAGAGGTGATGAGGTGTTCCATCCAATGGGAATCCTCCATGTGGCAAAGGTGATGAAGAAAATATGAGTTGGAGAGGATGAGGTGTTCTATCCAATAGAGGAGTGACAAGTGGACCAAGTAACTTAAAAATATGGTGTGGAGAGTGTAATTTTTAGAGTTTTATTTAATTAATATTTAACAATATTGTTTGGCCTATAAAATGTGAACCGGGCCAAGTTTTTGAGCGAGGTCGGGACCGTTAGATTCGTTTTTTCGAGCTCTATCCAATGGTGTGCTTGTGGATTTTCTTGGATTTCGTCATAAATTCAAAAAATGAGCAAACTTAATCGAGTCGAGTTCGAAAATTTTCGTTTTTGCTCCATTTTCTATCCTTTGTACCTGTAAGACAAAATAACAACTCACAAGCGTATTTGCAATACAATTTTATATATTTATGACTTAATTTCCCTTTTTAGTGAGTTTTTCGGAGACAAAATGATGTGTGTTTAAGCACACATCAAAATTCCCCCATACTAAGATATTGCTGGTCTCACACGCAATGTTTATTATACACGCTAGGAAAGAATGTATTTTAACCCCCCTTAACTAATAACCCCTCACATCAAACAAGAACAACAAGGTGTTTATCAATAGGGTATAAAAAATCATTTGTTTTGAAAGCGCCCCGTTTAAACTATTTATTCATTAAAAGATAAAAACTACTAAAAAAGTCTTTATTCAAAATACATAAAAGGCTTTAAGAACGGGAAACACACAAACTGGGTGTCTTCAGGAGACAAAGATCATCATCCTTGATTTTCACAATCCATAAACCAAACTTAAAACGAAATTATTGCTAAACATAAACACTGCTCATAAATGTTAATTGTGTAAGAGCAGCTACTTCTTGCTCCCTTATTCCTAATTCCTCTAAAGATTTTATTTATTTAGAAAACATAAAGTGAAATGAGATCACTTATTTTAATAGATTATGGTCTTATTATTATGGTGTCCGGTTTAAATAATAATTAGTTTAAATTCCTTTCCTGGAGAACCGATTTGATGACAACAAGGTTCACATTAAGGTTCTAATTTAACATGATTTAGGGGATATCCTTTTTATTTCTTCCGAAATAATTCAACTACGAGTCCAGAGACAGAGGCTTTATTTAGATATCCCCGGAGTTGAAATTTGGCTTTATTATTATTATTGCAACAATATTAGCCCTTGGTCCTTTAAACAACTGAGACAACGGGAGAGAACCGTCAAGAAACAGTAGTCTTATTTCGACCTCGGGAACTTCCTCGACCTTTTTGAATTTTGAGTCAACGGGCGCGAACCGTCAGGAAACAGTAAACTTTTATCAGTCTTGGATTATTATTATTACCTCCACCCTTTAAACATCCGAGACAATAGCAACAAACTATCAAGAAACGGTTGTCTTATTTCGGCTTTGGTTTATTACATTTTATTATGGCCAAATTTTGAGTCCTGTGGTCTTTTAACTTCCGAGACAACAGTAGTGAGCCGTCAGAAAACGGTAGCCTATTTCCCCACAACACTGACAAAACCTCGATGTGTACCTTACTTTCATCAGAAGGAATTCTCTAAGAAGGGATCAAAAACTAAGAATTGTAAAAACCGTGCAACTTAATTTATTGAAAATTATTTTATTGCGTTTATTTAGCTGATGGGAGCAAAAAGCCACAATTAACCTCTATAAGCTCTAAAGAGATCCAACTACTCCACGTTTAGCATCTAACTTATACCTAGCTCTATCATTTTTTGTTCTTTGCAAAAAAAAATTAAGTCTTGCAAATGCTTAGTCTCGAAAGTTAAGGGGAAAGCTAGAGTGCAATACTCGGTCAACTCAGAATCTCCCTTGTTCTAGCCTACGAGCCTACTTATTTTTACACATTTTTATATCTTTTTTTTCTTCATAAAATAAAACAATATATTGGTCAAAACGGGGTTGCGTGGGGCACAAACAAGCACATGTATGATCATTTCGATAGAAATCTCCCCCCCTCCCCTCACACTTAGAACTGAACATTGGCCTTAATGTTTAAAAATATCAGGTGCTACCCCCACACTTAGGAACAAAAAAGGCAAATGCTAAAAATTTCAAGTGTGAAAGGGGAAACAGTATCATATATATATATATATATATGATCAGGATAGAGGATTTCCCTAGATATAATCATAAAATTGATCAGAGACCGAGTGTTAGAGGATTGAAAACAAGCATGGTAGTCTTCACGATCATAGGGAATCTTGCGAGCAAAAACGGATACCTTTGAAACACAACATGGAGAGAAGCACGTCCCCACACTTATTCTAATACTACATCACACTTATTCAAAATAAAAAATAAAAAGAGATAGATAACATGGGTTGCCTCCCGAGAAGCGCTTGTTTATTAACGAGTCACTAGATTGACTCGCCCCTGAATTTGGATAACCATTAAAGTAAAACGGCAGGACGATTCAATCTTCGGTGGAACTTCTTTCAAAATTTCGAGTCGATGTCAGTAACTATTATTCCAGGATCAAATACTTCATTTCCGTCGCCCGAATCGAATAAATCTAATGAGTGAACTTTAGAGAAATTTTCAGGAAAGATGAGGCCATAACCGTATGATATAGAAAATAATAGTCTCGGGCCAAGTATGTCAAAAACATGATAAGAACCAAAAATGCCATAACAAAATTATGAAAAGGTAAGGATTGGGATAGGCATGGTTAAATCAAAATTTAACTTTTCGTACGAAGGTGGGATTTGTGCGGTACTTTGTGAGCTATGAATTTGCACCTCTTCCATTATAGTCTCCGTTTCGGACTCATCACTCTCCTCAATCTGAATATCAAAGATAGGATTGTCTGAATTTAAAGTAAATTCAGAATCGAAATCAAACAAAGGATTTGTGATAGTCATATCGAAAGTTTTTGAAATTGGATCATGAGAATCCAAGAGTTTCTCAAATGCCCTTGGGATTGGAACAAGGTCATCAATATCCTTATGAGAATTAAGTTTGATTTCCTCATCCCCCATTAAAAAGGTATCCGTTGATTCCCTAATAAGTGGATCGATCTCAGATTTATCTGTTTATGAAGGTTCATCCTCATCACTCTCGTTAGAGTATGCATAGTAAACGGTGTTTGGATGACCTGGTCTTGGTTGATGTTGAAGATTTTGACTTATGTATGCTATTTTCTTTCCAAGGACCTCAATCTGAGCACTCAACGCGAAAGTAGTCTCAAAATAATGAGCACTCACACCAGTGGTAGTGTCATAATACACTTTGGCGTCCTACTGAAAATGATGTTGTGTCATATTCTCGATCAAATCATATGCATCTTGAGGAGTCTTACGCATGATATTGCCGCCGGCAGCCACCATAATTTTTTCTCGGTCAATCATTGTTATTCCATGGCATAAGGTTAGGATTTGATCAACAAGAATGATTATGTGATCAGGACATTTCCGCAAATATGATTTGAATCTTTCCCAAGCTTGAAATACTGACTCTGCGAGCAATTGCTAGAAATTCAAGATGTTTTTTCCTAAGTTGCAATGCTTTAGAATATGGATAGTATTTTGATAGAAACTTGGATACCATCTATTCCCAAGTAAGAATCGAATGAGTTTTAAGACTATAAACCAAGTTTCAGCATCGTGGGTTAAAGAGAATGGGAAAAGATTAAGATTGACAATATCTTCATAAACTCTATTTTTCTTGATAAATTGGGTGATAGATAAATACTTGTTTAAGTGCCCATTTGCATCTTCATCTTGGAATTCATGGAATTGACAATTTTATAGAAGACGCTCGATCATATAATTTTTCAAAACAAATTCCGGTTGTTGAACGATTGTTGGAGCGATCGGTCCTCCTCGACCATTCATAGTCGGCTGGTACAACTCCTCAATTGTTCGGAGATCAGAAGCTGGATTTTCAGGAATAGGACCTGCAGGAGGCGGTCCCTGATTGTTATTAGGATCCATATTAATTTCTTCAAAATCAAATAAAAGTGACGGTTCACCACGAATTCAGCTAACGCTTCAGCAAAACTAATATTAAAGTACAGTATCTTGAACATCTGCAAGAACTTATGAATTTGGATATTAGATTTGTCTTGAAGCTTATCCTTGTTCAACCACGAAGGATAAGGAATAAGAGGTGGAATGGGATTTTAGCTCAGGGATTTATTTGATTTAGAAGATGGAGCTTGGTGTTTGTATTTCGGATATTGGGACTCGGTTGCAAGAGGTATTCCATGAACTTAATTGGTGCTCCTGGTCCATGGTCGTCTCCGGGTCTCGTTCCACCTCCTTAGAAGAAGAAGAAGGAATAGGTAATGGAACTGAGGGTCCAGCCAAAGTAATACCACTCCATGTGGTAATTACTTTAATATCTTCCCTAAGGTTAGGAATGAGGTTGCTAAGAAGCGCACCCTAAGGTCTTTCATTAAAAGCTTTTTTAATTTTTGTCATTTAATTTGCTAATAATTGAAACTTAGCATCAGACGCAATCATATGTTATCTCAATATCTCATCGTAGATGGATAAATTTTTGTGTCCAGTTTGTGTAAAAATTCGTTAAGCTTGATTTTGATTGAAATTTTAACCTTGGTAATGTTTAAAGCCTTGACTACCTGATTATAATTATTTCCCTTGGTTAAAATTTTGCCTCGGTTGTTTTGATTAACCCTTGATTATGATAACCTTGAATTGAGATCGATTTTGATACCCAATTATGGTATATTCTGTTCTGAACGTTTTGTATTATTCTGATTGATTATTTGCTTTGATTGAAAACGGGTGGGCCCCAGTTAATTGTTGGAACGATACTTAAGAGATTACGGTTTCTTGGGTCTGGTAAAGAGTTAACTCTCGTATTGTAGTTCCCGTAGCAGCATATACGGTCCCTTAGTGAAGCCACGTGCGGCTTAAACTCAGGAATATGATGTGGACCGCAACAAGTTCTCACAAATTAGATTAAAACATTAATTGCTGCTTGGATTGGTTCATTTTAGAAAAGTCTAGTTCATTTTTGCAATTTGCCGAGAAGGGCCGCTTATCTCAGGAGATGAAGAAGTGATCAATCTAGATGACTCGCCTCTTTGAGCTGAGGTATCCCAGTCATTGTGGTGAGCAGTCATATTTTCGATTAAATCATAACACTCTTTAGGTCGCCTTTTCAAAAAGGTGCCTCCAGCAGCAGCATTTATTGTATCCTAGTGTCTCAAAGTTAACCCGTTATAGAATGTATCTATTTGAGTGACGGGTAACATGTTATGATTAGGACACCGATCAATCTACAACTTGTAACGTTCCTAAGCTTCGAATAAAGATTCGTCACGAAGCTGTCGAAAGTTACTGATATCATTCCTTAATTTTGTAACCATAGAAGGAGGGAAATATATTGATAGAAACTTTGGTAACATTCTCAGCATGTAATAGAATTCTTGGTGACGATCAAAGGCAAGCGTGGCATGATGCGTCAAGACTAAGGAAAAGAGAATATGAGCCAGGACGTCATGCGGGACTTACTTAGCTTCACGCTTGAGTCACTGTCAAATTTGTCAATATGCTTATTGATCGTTCACCTGGTAAACCATTATGGTATTGGAACAACTCTGTTGGACTTGTTGTTGCATCATGTGAGTCTTAAGTCCGAAATCCGTAGCCTGAATGTTAAAGGGACCTGCGACAGCGGTTAACACGGCCATTATAGACGGCTGGCATAACCTCCATCCGTTCGGCGATCAGGGAGCCAGATTTGGAGGAATAGAAACCGCAGGGGCGGGAGTCCCTGATTGTTATTAGGATCCATATTAATTTCTTCAAAATCAAATAAAAGTGACGGTTCACCACGAATTCTTCGACTAATCAATCTCTCGGGATCTTCAAAAGGAGGAAAGAGGTCGGTCGTAGAAGAACGTGTGCACATGCACTAAAAAAATAAGATAGAAAATATTTTTGGATTTTTGTAAAGATAATAAAAATGAAATAAAATTATTTTTGGTATTTTTTTAATATATATATATATATAAGAAAAGGAAAAATAAAATAGAAATAGAAAATATTTTTGGATTTTTATTTATTTATTATTCATTATTTATTTTTTTATAAATACGAAAATGAACTTTCAAAAGAAAGGATCTTCAAGGCACTAACTCGAAACACAACGCAAAAATCGTACAAATCTCCCCGGCAGCGGCGCCAAAAACTTGACGTGTCTCGTAAAACGTGTCGAAGTAATAATATAGTATTTCCCGTTCGATAAAAGAATTACTTAAGGACAAGTAATAATTCAATCTTCCAGAATCGTGTCCACAGTGAGATATGAATAGAAATTCACGTTGATGTCTTTGATTGGATACTTGATTATCATATATTTTTGGTTGGTTTTATATAATTAAAAGTTATACTAATGATTAAAACTAAGGAATATTAAGCTAAAAGATCTAAAAGATATGTCTAACGGATATGCTTGTCAAGTGAGGCGAAAAGATCATTAAGTGTGAAGGAGAGTTTTAATTGATGAATTAGTACCTGTTTAAAAACTATTTTCTCACAACGTTGGTTTATTTTGAAAATAATTCTTTATTTCGGTACAAATTACTAGATTAATGTTTGATTATCCTAACGGCTTTTCCCCATCAAAATAACCAAAAAATAAATCTAAATAATTCGAAAATTATTAATCAACAATCCAATAATTATTAAATCAACAATCCATTTTATTTCACCACCTTAATTCTCTAGGCCATTACTCACCTTAATAAGCATTTATAAAATTTTCTACATCACTAATCATGCCGTATAAGGCTTATGCATCAAATATCACCAAAAATTAAACCAAATTATTATCCATTAAAACATAAATTTTATAAATAAAATACTATAATTATTAAACTAATATATAACTACGATTGGAAAATGGTTAGGGAAAGTCAGGGTAAACCGGGTTTTGACGGGGAAAATTAGTGTCGGTACTTTGTTATAACAACACACAGATCTTAATTTAAAACAAACTATTATATACGCCTTTAAGTTTACTTTCTTTATTAGGTCTTATACTCACACTAATGTAGTTAATAAAAGGGTTGTAAAAGCTTTTTTTCTGTAATAAGGCTTATAAAAAAAAAACTACTAAATCTTTTAAACTTTATGAAAATTAAGCGAGCTTCTAAGATTCCTTAAAGCTTTCTCGCCTTAGTTTATTAGGGAAAATGGTTTGTCATTTTTCAAAAATAACAATCAAGGGGTTAATACGGGAACATATATATTCAATTATAAAGGGCTATAGGGGTTTAGAATGAATACACGAAAAACTATTTATAAAAAAAATAAACATTTATTATTTGTATCAAGGGACTATAATACACAAAAGACTTACATTAAGATAAAAAAAACTATTTATATAAAATAATTAAAATTTATTGGGAGATTTTTGTTTTTAAAAAGCAATAAAATAGTATGAATCATATAAGATATCCCACCACATTGGGATCGTTTTTTTAAAAAAAAAAAATGAAACATGGGACATGTTAAGAGTTGATTGGGATGGAAATTGTAAAGCAACCAAAAATATTGAATTTCAAAGAAATTAAAAGTTTTTAAAAAGGGGAACCCCGTGCCATTAGCTAGACTTCAAAAAAAATTGAAAAAAACTAAGATAATCTGGGCTAGTTTAAGGCTTGATCGATAAAAGGGGCTCCTTTAAAAAAGAGGTGTATTCGAAAAAATTACTACATTGCTATGTTTTACGGGATTTATTAAATTATTGGGGCTATTGTTAAAGGGGCTTTCACGTATCGATTTGAAAGGCTTACCAAAGTATAAAATAGGATTTGTAAACTAAATCAAAAAGTACTAAAAGTAATAGTGGGGCTTATTCGAAAATATATAAGCTTTAAAGGGCCTTAGGCTTATCCGGAAAATTAAGCTAGGGTGAATAATGCTTCTCGGAAAAAAAAATAAAAGGGCTCTATTATGGAAGGGGATATTTACGAAAAACTTTTAAAAAAACCAATAGTATTTTGAATATATAAGGGCTAAATATACCAAATATAAGGCTAGGGTTAAAGGCTAATCCAAAAATAAAAATAAAAGGGTAAATCTTCAAGGTATAATCTCCAAAAAATTTAGCTATTATGATTGGGGAGCTTATTCGGGATAATAAAGGCTACACGAATTGGAAAAAAAATTTAAAGTGTTTAATAATAATTTTAAAACCTTCTCTTATAAAAAGTCCTAACCAAAGGGCTATTTTTATAGTAGATATAAAAGCTCTTAATAAAAGCCATCACTACAAGGGCTTATAAAGTGTTCTTTATTTTAATTTTATTAAAAAGAAGTTACAAAAAATAGAAATTTATAAAACCCAAAGGGGAAAAAATAGGTGGAATAGAGTGAGAAGAGGAAAAATAGGATTTAAAGTTAACAACACAATTTCTTAAAACATTTCATTCCTTCATTAATGTAAAAAGATTACTCTATAAAAGCTTAGGAGGGTTTTACAAAAAAAATTTAAGCTACCTAATCTATTTTACAATTAAGTTAGTCTATTTACCAAAGGCTAAACTATTACAAAATATTAAAATAATTAAATCTAAATTTTTATGGGAGGAGGCTGGGGGAAAACAGTATAAAAAAAAGTGACTTAAAAGGGGAAATGAAGGTTGGAGGAGGAAATTAATAAAATTATCCTTTCTTAGATATAGGAGGTGGGAAATGGAGGTGGTTCTTTTTCTATGTTTCCTATATTTTTGGCTTACATTTATTGTGGGGATTATTTCTGTTTTTTTGTGGTTCTTTCTGTTGTTTACATGTATTGCCCCTTTTGTTTCTTCCCCTTTAGAGGGTTCGGTACCCTTGGCTGTTGGCCAGGCGCCATCACAGCAGCCCACAAGTTACTCGCGCCATCCACACCGTGTCTCGGCTGGTAAGTTTTGGGCTGGCAAATACCAGCCAAGGCCATAGCTCATTCTCTTTTTTTGTATTTGGTGGGGTATGTATGGACCTGTCACACCCCATCATAGGCGAAAACACGAGAATGCAACATAATGATCAATCATAACCCAAGATACATAATAAATGCATAAACGAAAAGTGTCATGATGGTCATCAACCTCAATACAACCTTGAGAGATGTCCCATTCAAGAACACAACATATAGTCTCCTACAAATCCAAATGCCCATGCAGGGGTCCATACAATCTTAAACACCAATCCTCAAGAAAAAAATCCATAACATACTTCAAAAGCAAGACCTCTTAAACATGATCCATACAGGATACACTTAAAGTCTGCTAACATGCATCACAAATCTACTGACCATTTCCTTCACCTAAAAATGATACTCGAAAACGTCAACAATAATGTTGGTGAGCTCGTAGGTTTGAAGAAAACCCAGTCGTTGTGCCAATATTTCAAACAGTTAGACAATTGTGCAATATGACAGTGAATATATGCAATCAATCACAAACCCATGACTTAGCATCCCCGTTAATCATGTACCAAGACTTAGCATCCCCGCTAGTCTTATCACTAGCGTGTACCAACGCTCTTGGGGTCGCAACCCCGAGGTTATACGCACCTAAAAAGCCTACCAGTACTGGAGCATTTACAATAGGGCATCCTTTCACAAACATAGCAAATCCTTGCTAATCACACCTTGCCATGCACCTCGATGCATGCAAGAACAATCATACCACATAATATTCACATAGCAGTCATAAGCACATAATTATCCTAAAAACAAACCACATTTCACACAGTACAGAGAAACAGTTCAAAACACATTTGAGTATCATTTCCCCCCAACAGAAAAGATTTAAAAAGGGGGGGTTATGAGAACTCACCTCAAGAAGCAAACTCAAATATCACACAAGCAAATGCAACAACGTCTAAACACGACCTAGTCCAATTAATGTTCCTTTTAATCATTCAATTCCAAAACAGTTTTCAGGTTTGATGCATAGAGATCAGATGCGCGTTGTACAGTCATTTTTAATGTTTTCAGTGGTGTGATGGTTGACAACTTATCTCTAAAAATATCATACTTCCAATCCGTACTTTAGTATCATATATATACTTATACCTTACTAATACAATTGATAAGTAATAAATACTTATATATATCTCGGTACATCCATTCGGTACTCTTAGTTACCATTAATTAATCGTATAGATTTTAGAAAATGAAACGTTTATTTACGCTAAACACTTTAGAGAAGTTTTGAGAAAATTACATTTTTCGTCTTTTAGTCGACTTATTGAAATAATAATATTTTATTATTAAATTGAAAATTGCGTTTTGAGTAAAAATTCTAAGTATAGACTTTTATGAAATTTTGACATGACCCGTGCGTTTATACAACGTTTTCCAAGGTTTTAAACCTTAATTTCAATCAATTTTTCATAAATTCACCATTTTGCAACAAAATGCCAAAATTCATATTTCGTTTGAGTAAAAATTCTAATTATAGACTTTTTTATGAAATTTCGATATGACCCGTACGTATATACAAAGTTTTCCAAGGTTCTTAAACCTTTATTACAAATGATTTTCCACAAATTCACCATTTCCCCGAAAAAACCCAAAATCGTTTCTTCGCGCAATACTTTACCAAGCGCGTATTTCCTCCAAATCAATTTCAATATCACTTTATAAGTATAACACCACTTTCTAAAAGTCCTGTCAAAACTCTTATAAAACACCTAAGTTTTACGCTATGGGCCTTAAGGCCCAATAAGGATCCACTAAGATCTTCATATGTATATTATATACTTTAGGCCCAATACCAAAGCTCATTAGTAAATATAAGCCCAAAACAATAAGTAACAAAGTAATCCGGACCACAATAAGCACTCAATAAGCCACGGCTTATTGAGGCTTATTGGGCCGTGAGCCCAATAGTTCCAAAACCAAATCCGTAAGCTTGAAAATAAGCTACGTATTGTGTTTTAGTAATCACCATAAGCCATAAAAATAGTTCACAAATATACGACATACAAGGTAAATAACCAAAAACACTCTTTTTGTGTTTCCTTTCTTGACCGTGAGCTAATAAGCTCAAAATAAGCTATTCGAGCTTAAAAATAAGCCAAAATAAGCCATATACAAAATAAGCTACATATAAGTTATATGTTTTTCAACCATCATGACCACAATATCAAAACTAACAAAACCTTACTTTTCTTTCTTTTTGTTCGAACTCAAAATGTGCCTTAGATAGCCATTTGTAAACTTTGTTTTTGATTTTTACGACGATCAATTTGTACAACTAATATCTATGCATCATTTAACACTCAAAAGTACAAGTTAAATAAAAATTTATAAAACTTACAAAGAGAGTTTTGACAAGCGAGAACGAACGCAAACCGACAACCCAAACGTAGTTTTAACTATAACCTGACTACTAGAATCAACCTACGACTTCGCAAATCTTCATGTTTTTTTATCAAAAAGCAAAAATATTTCTTGTTTGTGTGTGTTGGAGGTCAGACGAACACAAGAAAAAGGAGAGGAGAAGTGTGTGTAAATTTTTGAAGTGTGTGTTTGAAATGAGATAGAAACAAATAAAATATGCCAAAGTTTGTACTAGTAAGGGACCATCTAGCTAAAAATAAGCCACCATGTCCCCTCCCTTTCTCTATAGCCGGCCATGGGATCCTAGGGGCTCGGGTGTCTTTGTTTTTGTGTCGGGTTCACTTAAAACTCAAAAACCGTGATCGTAAAATATTTTCCGAAGTTACTTAGCTTTTTTATTCATCTTAAAAATACTTTTCCAATAACCTAGAGTATTTACATGACATTTTTCCATTTAAATAACCTAGAGTATTTACACGACATATTATTGGTCGTATCGGGACTCGTTTTCGGCATTTTAAACTATTCATGGGTCAAACCACCGGGAACATAATCAACATAATAATACCCTCTAAAAAAGATTATTATACACAACATAACCATAAAATACCTCAATCACATAAATTCACCACCGTCAACACGGTACAGGTTCTAACAAAATTGACAAAAGTGAAATAGTCAAAAGACTAAATTAGAACATTCAAAACTCACAAAAAGGGAAAGCGGTTACATTCTACCCCCTTAAAAAGAATTTTGCCCCCAAAATTCAACTATTATCAGCACTAAACAGATGCGGATACTTATGTCTCATCTGATCCTCACGTTCTAACGTGAATTCAGGTCCACGTTTCGAATTCCATCGAACCTTGATGATGGCAATTCTACTCCGCTTAAGCTTCTTGAACTCTGTCTCCAAGATTTCCACAGGTTCTTCCACAAAAATCAACTTAGCATCTACTTGGATTTCGTCCAATGGCACTTGCAGTGTTGGGTCAGCCAAACACTTTTTAAGGTTCGACACGTGGAATGTGTCATTAACACCATTCAACTCCTCATGTAGTCTAAGTCTATAGGCTACAGGACCTACCTTCTCAACGATCTCAAAAGGTCCAACAAATCTAGGTTCTAGTTTCCCCTTCTTCCCAAAGCGTATCATACCTTTCCAAGGCGATACTTTGAGCAAGACACAGTCACCTACACTGAACTCTACAGGCTTCCTCCTCTTATCGGCATAACTTTTTTGGCGATCACGTGCAACCTTAAGTCTATCCTTAATCTGGGAGATCTTCTCAGTGGTCTCTTGCACTAACTCAGGTACTATGAACTGACCCTTTCCAACCTCTGCCTGCATAATCGGGGAACGACACTTTCTACCATACAAAGCCTCAAACGACGCACATCTCACACTAGAATGATAACTATTGTTATACGAAAACTCCACTAATGAAAGATGAACATCCCAACTTCCCCCGAAGTCAAGGACGCACACCCTAAGCTTTCTTTTAAAGTCAGATTGTATGCTCACGTCTGATCGTCATCTGAAGGGTGGTAAGCTGTTCTCATGCCTAAACGGGTTCCTAATGCCTACTGCATTGACTGCTAAACCTCGTCGTAAATCGAAACTATCACGATCAGATATGATTGAGATCGCACCCGTGCTAGCACAATAAGGTGTTCGGATATTTGATTGAGGAATATTCTCATTCAGATAGAGTCTAACCAACATATCCATCTTATAATCCTCACGCATAGGTAGAAAATGAGGAGACTTAGTCAATCGGTCTATAATGACCTAAATTGTGCCATGCCCACTACTAGTCCTTGGTAACTTCATAACAAAATCCATTTCTATCCCTTCCCATTTCCATTCAGGGATCTCAGGTTGCTAAAGCAAGCCAGACGCCTTTGATGCTCAGCTTTAACCTTCAAACAAGTCAAACACCTACTAACATATATCGCTGATTCCCGGCCACCAATACCTATCTCTAAGGTCATAATACATCTTATCAGCTCCTGGGTGTACAGAGTACTTCGACTTATAGGCTTCTGTTAACCATAAGATTTCACTAACAAAAGATGATCCGGAGGTCGGAGAGGATTAAACAAATATTTAGCCATATTATTTAGTGAGAGAAAAGGGAAGATGTGTATTTTCTAGAGAGAGAAAGACACACACTTATGATACAATGATTATGAATCCTCACCCCTCCATGGAAGTATGGAGGGGGTATTTATAGTTCTAGTGACACCTAACTATTGTAACTTGTCATTATTAGTCCCTACATGTCACACTATAACTAAATTATTGTAATTCCGGATATGTCACCATATTTTAAGGCTAACAATCTTCCCCAATAATGTGGACATACGGATTACTTACAATTTCCTATCATGTAAAAGCAAATACACCCAAGTAAAGTCCTTCCAATAGCGCTTCCAAATCTGAAGATGTCTCTGAGGTCTCCTTGTCTTGAAAACTTGTACTCCATCTTGGATCTTCATTGTCTTTACTTGTTCATGAACCATTGTAGTATGCATGAACTGGATTAACTTCCCCCCAATCCATGCAGCATGTCTCAAAAAGCTTTCTTCATAGACTTCTTTTTGGCGAAGTTACTAAATCAGCTTCCCCCCAAACCAACATCCCTATCTTAAGCAGATTTCGAAACTTTGTTGTAGCTTAAACAATCTTTTACTTGTCATTGACGTGCACAGCGGAATTTTGTAGAAGTCAAACCACACCAACGACCACTACTTCTTGTCATTAGGCTTTGTACTCTTCGTCAGGGTTGCAATGCGAAGAAATCAGCATCAATTCTTCTCACGTATGCAGTATACTTCATAAACCATGCTAAATAAAGTAGTCTACACTACTTTGCCCTGGAAGTTGACATGGTAACATCAAAGTCAACTAAGTCCCAAATGTACACATTTTCTCCCAGGAAGGTTGTGAACTCTCGAAGCTCATTGTCGTGTACGCCCCCCAAATTACTCGAGAAGTTCTTGGCCTTAAGCATAAATCTGTAAAATCCAAACAAAGCATTACTCTCTTGTCTTCAGAAATCGTAGAGGAAATGAAGCAAGAATCAAGAAAACTTGGTATAATCAAGGTCTTGTATATGAATGTCGTTGAAGAACTTTGAAAATTGTACTTAGACTGTGAAGTACCATTGTCTTGGAATCCCGTGAGAATTGCTGATTACATCTCAACCTTTAAACTCTCTGGCTAACTTACCAACCTCGTATTCTGTCGGCTATTGTTGTGATCACTTGGTGAAGTAAACCCGATATACCAAACTTGAAAATGAAGTAAAATCCCCCAAATTTGTTACTTAAGCTTGCACTGTTGTTGATTGAAGAACGGTGCAAGATTAAATCTATAAGTACTCTATACCCAACCAGAAAAGTATAAGAAGTACAACACCTCTTGAAATTATCCACATCGTCTTCTGCGTGTGACACTGAGTACTACAATGTAACTCCTTTAAGTGATAGTTAACCAGGTCTGCAACCAACCACCCCTGACTTCTGGTAACTAGATAATTCAAGTCTTAATCATAAGCTGTATACGTTCAAGCAAGTCATCAATCGATAGATTGGGTTTAAAGAGAAGGGGTAGCAAATAGAAGGAAGTCTCGATGATGAAATAAGTAGACGCCTTCGTGAAACCAACTTTAATCTCAAATAAGGGATACCAAATCAACTTCGTAATCACTTGTCATAGTAATCCGAATCTAGCCGTTTTTGTCGTTTAAGTGAATCTTTTCTGGATCGTTTTGGCATTAAGTGTTGTGTTTGCTTTGGTGTTTATGTTTTGAGTTATCTTGATGATCATATTCCCAAATTCAGTCACATGCCCAAAGTCGAAATTTTTTCGGGAAATTAGGTATTCAAAACATAAAATTTCCTTAAACAGTGTCATGTTTCGCTTGGCACATTTCAACATATTTCGCTCGGAATGTGACTTGACCTGCATATTTCGCTTAATAATACATATTTCGCTCCAAAATACATATTTCGCTCCATTCAAGAACACATTTCGCTCCCTTCAAACATGTTTCGCTGTCTTCAAAACACATTTCGCTTCCTTCAAACAAGTTTCGCTGTCTTCAAAAATTCTTCAAAAACCCAGAAATTTTTGATCCAAAAACGTGTTTTGATACCCAAATAAGTTGCTAGTACATATAATACTAACAAAAGTACAAGTTGATCGTCGTAAAACACACGTTTTAGATAAAAAAGTAAGCAAAAAAAGCTGCGTTCGGTTTGAGTTTCTTACAAAAAAAAAACCACAAACACCTCTAAATCTGCAAACAACGATCACGATATGCTCCTAGGCTTTGATGCCAATTGTTAACAATAAGATTTCACTAACAAATGACAATCCGGAGGTCGAGGAGGATAGAAATGAAAGTAAGCCATTTTATTAGAGAGAGAAAGGAAAGAGTGTGTGTGTTTTCTAGAGAGAGAAACAACACACACTTATGAGACAAAATATTTATCCTCACCCCTCCATGGAAGTATGGAAGGGGTATTTATAGTCCTAGTGACACCTAACTATTGTAACTTGTCATTATTAGTCCCTACGTGTCACATTATAACTAAACTATTGTAATTCCAGATATGTCACCATATTTTAAGGCTAACAATGTGCTTGTAATAGTAAGTACTTGACTTATAGGATTATTAAATATGGTAAGACTATTATGCTATCTAATTCCATGCTATTTTTAGATGATTGTATGCTATGTGTCTTGGGTTTTTGGCAACCAAAACCTGGTTCTAGCCATTTTTTAGGCCCTTACGGATCCACGGATCTCCTTAATCTGAGATTCGTGCGTGGTTATGGTGGATCCGTAGGAAACCCAGGTTAGGCGCCAAAATTTGAATTTTCTTGTTTTAACTTTATCTTATAATCATGCTATATGATCCTATGTGAAATTTTAAACCTTATGATATATCACAACTTCCATATAATCCAAGAACCATTATATAAACACTTCACCTCTTCCACCATATAATCATCACCCTCAACCTCAAAATTCTTCTCATTTCTTGCACTTTTCTCTTATACACCTCACTAGTTCATCACGATGACTAGCTCATCCAAAACAAACTCACCCAACTAGAAGAGAAAAACCTTACATTGGGTGGTCAAATCACCTACCTATGTCAACCTTACATCCTTTAGTGAGGAACACCAAAATGAAAGAACACCTTCAACATCCCTAAGAGGGAAATCTCTTTCACCACCACATGCACCATCAAAATCCACCTCTAGTAGGAGCACCTATCAAACTACTTCTTCATCTCTCATTACTTTTTTTTTCTCTTTCATCAAAACGCAACCAAGAAATAAGCATAAACCCAGATTTCAGATTTGTTTCTTGCTTTTCAGCCACCAAAAAAAGTAAAAGATTTGAAAACCAGAAAATGAAACAGTAATAGATTAGACCATATATTAACTTGTTCATGAAATTTTCACACAAAAAATACCAAAAAATAATATGATACAGTACCGCGACATAAAACAGTAACGTTGACAGTTATATGAACTGTAAACGGGGGACATTGATCAGTAAACGACCAACAATCACCCACGATTCGATAACACCCACCTGCGCTCTGATGCCAATTGCTAACGGATAAGATTTCACTAAAAAATGGATATGATCCGGAGGTCGGGGAGGATTAGATATAATAAGTGTGCCATTATTATTAGAGAAAAAGAACAGGAAATAAGAGTGTGTGTTGTTTTCATAGAGAGAGAAACAACACACACTTATGAGACAAATGATTATCCTCACCCTTCCATGGAAGTATGGAGGGGATATATATACCCCGGGACACGATCTACTTACTGCACTTGACATTTCTAGTCACTGCGTGTCCGGATAATATAAACTAATGTTAATTTAGTATTAGCCCGACATATTTATAGATACCAATCTTTGTTAATCCCTTCCACACAAAGAAAGTTTTTGCTAATATGAAGAAAGCTGGTAAGGATTTTTCTAGGAGAATAAAACCTTTACTTGATACTATGATGGTTCAAGCTTATGAAGAAGTGGGTGAGGATTCAGATCATCCAACTGATTCTAACAAAGACCATATTATGATCAAACCATCTTACATCCTCTCAAAACATAAGAAGAAGCAAAAAAGTCTAAGAGAAAACCAAAGAAAGAAAAGGAGGCTGAGGTTCTCCAGATGAGAACAGAGAGCATGAGGAAAGTGTTATCTACACCATTACAATGATCCACACCCTAGTGGTGAGGGTTAGCATGAAATATCATGATTTGGATGGCTTTATGTACCAAATTACAAGCACGGGTTCTTGATTTAGAAAAAGCAAAGGATGCTCAAGCAAAAGAGATTGCTGCTTTGAAAAAGAGGGTTTAGAGGTTGGAAAGGAAGAAGAAGTCAAGAACTACAGGTTTGAAGAGACTAAAGAAAGTTGGTATGTCTAGGAGAGTTGAGTCCTTTAAAGATCAGGAGATTTTGGTGTGTATCATGAAGATGCATCAACATTGAGATTGAGTATTGAAGATATTGATGCTGATGTTGAGGTAACTTTAGTTGATGAAACTTAGGAAAGGCATGTTGAGGTTATAATGTTTGGATACATGGAGTTTTGGATTCTGTTGGAGATGCCTTTGGAAGCTTAAAATTGTGAGAAAGTGAGCAGGGTACAATAGCTTGATGATAGTACATGCTGGTGAAGCAGTTACTAGGCGTAGTGTTGAAGGTAGTGATGCTCCTACCAACTATTGAGGAAATCACTTCTGGCTCGGACATTATCATATAAAAAGCAGAGCTAAGCTTAAAGTTGTTACTACTGCTGCTACAACAACAACAACAACTACAAGACCCAAGGTTAGAGGGGTTGTAGTACAAGAGCTAAGTGAATTCAGAACTTCACAAGAATCACAACCTTCAATTACTAAAGATAAAAGGAAGGCAATCATGGTTGAGCCTGAAGTTCCTTTAAAAAGAAAAGATCAAGTTTCTCTTGATGAGCAAATGGAAAGAGATGTTCAAGCTCAGTTGGAGGCTAAAATTATAGAAGAAGAAAGGCTTGAAAGACAAAAGCAAGAAGAAGCCAACATAGCATTGATTAAATCATGGGAAAATACACAAGCTGTAACACCCCTAAAAATGCGTGTCGCATCGGCGAAGTAATGTGATGGTTGAGTTTGTCTATACCCATATATATATATATATAACCTTTAGATCAATTAAGAAATTTTCCGAAGGAAAAATAATTATATATTTAATATAAATATATAATACGTATATTTTAACCGGGTAAACTATGATCACCCGGGTGTTTCCCCTAACGGACTAGTGAAATTGAAACCTTGTTTTAAAGCTTTGGATTCTGATTTGAATGAAGCAAAGATATTTTTTGCTAATCTATCACTTACTAAAAAGATAATGGCATCAATTTCATATTTAATTAAATACGCGAAAAACGGGAACTAAAACTAAGGCCAAATACTTAAATTCTACAAAATTAAAACATAATTAAAATTTTCTTTTTTAATGTATTCTAATGACTTATAAAACGAAGTTTAAAAAAATCTAGGAGTGAAAACGGATTAAAACGAGAGGTTAAATATTGAAAAACGAGGAGACGGGAACGAAACCGTTCTTTAAAAAAGTGATTTTTTGCAAAATAGACCTTACAAAAGTGAAATTAATTTTCCTACAAACTTTATGATAAAAGAAAATTTTATAAAAAAGATTTTTATTTTTCTGATTAATTTTCTATTTTTTATGATTTTTTAAAGTTTTTAAAGAAAATAAAAGATTAAAAATACTAAACTTATAGTAAAAAATTCTAGAAATAATACAGGAAAATCTGCTTATGTAAATGAAACCTAGGAAAAATAAGCCCGAATTCTTAGGTTATAAAATAAGCCCACCGAAATATGGCTTAACAGATTATTTGCTTAATAGGCCAAAATTGTGTATTATAGATTTAATGTAAGGAAAAAGAGAACGGATGAGCTATTGTAGTTAGCTTGGTTGTTAAAGGGCATGGTGTTGTGTGTGGGAGGTCGTGGGTTCGAGTGTGGTTAACCTCTTTTTGCTTTTTTTTTTTATTTTTGACTTTTATGAAAATCTAAATACTAGGACTTAAAGAGGACACAAAGTTAAGCAATTTTAATAAAAGGGACTTAAGCTGAAACTAACTAATAAGCTCTTAAACAGCTTATCAAAAAGCTGTGACAGAAAGTGTGCTTTTGCTCTTGGTTTTACTTATAAGCTTGTAAAAAGCTCATTTTAAGCTCAATTTGAAAAAGAAAAAATGTTCTAGACAGCTTATCAGTTGCTTAATCTAAGAATGAAAAGAAACCTAAGCTAGAAACACTTAAAGGCCACTAAAATTGATGATTAAAATGCTAAACTCAGGAAATGACTTAAAAAAGTTTAAAAGTAAAATAAGCTCAAATGCTCAAAAAACTAATTCAGAAGCTAAATTTTTGAAGATAGCCTAACTATTAATCCCTAATGACAATCTACTATTCAGATTTTCTAATTAACAACAAATCTAAGCACTTAAGAAGAACCTAACTAAACTGCTTATTTTTTGTCTGTTTTGGGTTTTTATGACTTTTTGACAGCAAATTAAGCTAACCAATTAAGCTGGAAATATAAAATAAGCTAAGACTTAACTAAAGCTACTAGAAAACTAAAATATATATAAAAATTGAGCCCTCTAATTATACATTACTAACTTAAATTGAAGCTTAAATATCAGCAGCTCTAACTGATTTAGTGCTGCTGATGCAATTGGCAAACCAAGCACACACTTGTGCAGGCACTCCTAAAGGTTACTACTACTTTTAACATACTTATTGTAAGTGTGCAAACCAAGAAGAAGCAAGATCTAAACCCTTGAAGGCTTAGATCCAATATTCAATAGCTAAAAGAAAGGTATAAAGTGCCCTGGTGCTGAAAAGATAAAATAAGCCCAAACTTATTGATTTTTTTGCAAACTAACCTTTAAAATTGATTTTCCTAATGATTATAAGGTAGAATAAAACTGACTCAACCAAATTCAAGAGCTCACTTTGACTTTTTGAGGTCAAAGTAGCTAAATCCAAACACTCCTTTCAAACTTTGACAGTTTTGATAAAAGCTTTTAAAATGAAAACTAATGATTAAAACTTATTGACTAGATGTTAAAAAACTTATATCTACTATATTAAACATGAGTCAACAACTGATTAAGCTAGAAACAAAGATCTATACTATTTCACTAATATTTTTGATTTTTATGACTTTTTAAGTCAAAAATGAAGAAAACTAAGATTCATAACTATTAAGCTAAAAACAGGTGTAAATTACTAACTAATAAGCACAAATAAGCAGATAGAATAAGCAAATAAGCAGATCTAACTAATGAAAATTATATTGCAAATCTAAATTTAAAGGACATGAAAATGTTAAATGGATAAACTTTACTTTAGCTTCAGGACTTATTTTTTTTTTTTTAAACAGAAGCTTAAAACTCAATTATCAGATACAAGCTCTAGCTTATTCATGTGAAATAAGCTAGTTTAGTTCTTTGGGAGGATCAATCCATTTAAAAGCCCCTCCTTACAAAGCTTTTATCCACAAGTTCACGGTTATTCAATCTGGTAAATTTGTTTCAAGTATGATTAAGGTTGGGAGTTAAGCTCAAATCATAGCTTAAAGGACTTATGAGAGCTGAATAGGAGCTTATTGGAGGCTTATTTGTAATTAATAGCTTAATAAATGAGAGCTTAATAGTGAGGATTTAAAGAGATTTAAAAAACGGAATTTCATTAATAAAAGATACTGATTACATTACTTAAAAAGGAGATTACAAAACATTTTAAGGAAAATTACATTTAAGAAAAATATGAAATTAAGCTAGACTAAAAGCTACAAAAAAAAACTCTCCCATGTGTGTGTGATGAGGGTGCTATTTTAGCTCCAAGCTGATGAAGGCTTCTAGGCCTTCATTCTGTTAGACGGCACCCACTAATCCTCACCACTTCCATATCTTTAATCAGTTGAGCTTAAAAAATATCATCCGGTTTGATTCACAATTGTGTGTGATAGTGGATTTGCCCTTGCATCAAGCGTGTCATTCTTGATGCGACATTTGTGTTAGTTGTGTGAGTGAGTTTAGTGTTAAATCCCATCAGCCTTGTGCTATTCAACCATTTGCTGACGTTGGCCTAGGACTTGAGTATAACAATGATTGCCTCTTGATTTGGTCTTTTATTGTCCTTGCCTTTGTGTTTAGGTGCTCATGAATTGACTAAACGCAAGCCCTCAATTTCATTTGCCCCTTGTTTTACCTGGCTTGTAAAACGAATAGTGATGATGAACAGTTAAAAGGTTTTGCGCCCTTTATATACTGAAACGGGTTACTTATTTTTATAACTTTGGGCCCTTTGACAATTTCAGTCCCTTCTATTTTCTTTTCTCCCTTTTATAGTTTATAAAGGAGTTTTGGAAATTGCAAAATGGCCCTTGTGGTTTAGACGAGAAAACGATTAATGGAACTAGGACTTTGGGCTTATGGATTCAGGGTGAGGGCCCAATTAGGGCCTTTGGGGTACAATTTTTGAACTTTTTGAAGTTAAGGGGCTTAAATGGAATATTTTTGGGTCTTGTTGACTTTTGTTGACCATGATTTGACCACTTTGACTGAGGGTTTAACTTTTCCTGGCTTTGCTTCTGGCTTTTGTTCACACTTCCGTTCTCGTGTCCGTGCTTGCCCGTTTTTGACTGTTTCCTTGTGATTTTTGATATATCCGTACCTGCACACAAAAACTCAAATACAAGCATATTTTTGCCATTTTTGGTCTGTTTTGGGTTTAAATGGGCTATTTTAAGCATAAATGGATATGTGTATTTTACACTTATCAAAATTCCCCAAACTAAACGATTGCGTGTCATCACCGGACAATTTCCACATGGCCATTATAACCAAATACCTCAAAAATTCCCCAAACTAAACCTTTGAAAAGTAGCAAAGATTTTTTTTGTTGAGAGAGTTAAGAGATACCCAAGTTATAAAACACCCATTTCCATTTTCAAAAGATTTTTCTCTTTTTATGATTTTTCTATGATATAAATTAACTATCTAACTTAATTTGTGTTGACAATAATGTATTGTTTTCATTACACTCATTGGTTAACTTTTTGGATCATAGGAACAAAAAAGCACAATTAAGATATGTCTCTTAAAGATAACTTCATCATCCCGATTTTTTTCACTTTTTCCCATGCTAAAGCTTAAAAATAAGATCAACCGTTGATCTCGAAACTAATATGTTATGACTACTTAGAATTACAAACTTGTGAAGTCCTTTCTTCCCGACATAAAATCTATATTTTGGTGATGTGATTCAAATTAATTTAAACCATTAAATCCACTTATTTAGATAGATGTAATCAGAAGACCATGCTTTACACATGGGCATTTGAGCTCACTATGTTAATTACTTTGCTAGATCACATCTACAAAAGCACAAAACCTCCTTAGCTAAGAACATATGGTACACTTGTCCATTGAATGAATTTCTTCGTAGTTGATATGATAGTGCCATAATTACACCATATCTTTTACCTCTAAAACGAGCTTAAATGACCAGAAACAGACCAAAAACTGCAATTATATGTTTGTTTTGCATTTGTATTGTGCCAGGAAGTGGTTATCAACAAAAAGGACAGAAAAAGCAAGCCAAATGGACAAAACTGAAATGGAATGGAATAGATGTGCCCCATAAAAAATCAAGGCCAAAGTCCTAAATGTCCATAGGTCAGAGTCATATACTGAAGAATCAGCTGTCAAACCGGAGCCGGAAACTGAAGAATACTGTTGAATTGCAACTTTACCCATCTGATGGGCCGGGGAAAGCCCAATAGTATATTCTTTGAATACTGTGAAGACAAAATGGGCCCTCAATCAATACAACAGACTTTGTGGTGCAATTTGACAAAGCTGTAAAGACTTTGAACGCCCAATCTAGGCCCTGTTACAGCCTATCTCAGCCATTGTACCACACAAACCCACTCCTACACCCTTATTGGGCCCAAACCCAAACCAGTGGGGCCAATACAAGCCCTAAAGCCCAACAAAAGCCCTTTAATCCTTTTTTTATAAATCTTTAGGGACTAAAAAGGTCATTTTTAAAAGTGTTTTTATAAAGATTAATGGAGATAAATTAAAAGAAAGGGACTCAAAAACTGCACCAATTGCAGTTTTCCTTTTAGTTTAAAAACCACAAGGGCTTGGAAATTGAAATATACCTTAAAAGTCTCTTTATTTCTTTTAGTTATAAGATCGAACAAGGACCATTGCTGTACAACTCCCTAACTTTTTTTTATCTAAAAAGGCTGAAATAGAAAGTTGAAAAGTGCGAAGTGTTGTAGGGACTAAACTTGCTCTTCCCAACCTTTTCGTTTAAACCTGCACCACTTCCCTGTACACCCCGAGTACCCGCAACAAAAACCACAAACCACCCCATTCCAACGGTTTAGCGCCCACAAACCACCTCCCAAGTACTCCACAGTCTCACCTTCACCTTTCCAAACCTTATTTAAATCCTTCAAACTAGTTTAATCTCCTTACTTACCTTTGCATTTGAACTGTGGAAAGCTTAAGGAAGTTGGTTGTAATGGAAAACCAAAAGGACCTTTACTCCTAGCTTATTTATAAGCTAGGAGAGCTAGTATAACACAAGCTTCTGTTCTAGCTGAAGCTCTAGTAAGTTTTTAATTTTCTGCATTTTTTTATATATAGTACTGTAGCATTTTAGCTTATTATAGCTTAATTTTTGCTTATTAGTGTCTTTCTAGCTCATTCATGCTTGTTTGAGTTTAATATTAGCTTATTCAATTGTTTTTTGAATCTGTTGTGAAAACTGCCTAAAATAGCTTAGTTTTGTCTTTAGCTTATAGCTTTTTAAAGTGCTTATTTTCATTATCTTTTTATCTTTATTTGCTCATTAGTTAATATTATTTAGTATTCTTCAAAACTTATTGCTTTAATCTGTCTAATATAGCTTTAAATCTGTCTTTACCTTTCATAAAGGGGTGTTTGGCATAGACCTTAAAATGGGTCAAAAAGGGTTGGTTATGGGTCAAGTGCACTCAGCCACTTTTGGCTGAGTGTGTAGGCTCTATTAAGTCACCTTAATCACTAAATTCAGTTTGAAAATCAATTTTTAAAAGTCTTTTGGTTTCTGTCTAAATTTGGATAAGCAAAGTTTTTCTTAAAGGCTTAAGCTGCATAAGCAGCTTAAGCACACCTTTTGTTGTGCTCTTTGTTGTGTTTCTAGCCAAATAAAACCAACCCTTGTTGCTGTTCTTTTCTTTTGACCAAGCATAAGTCAAAGAGTTTGTATGTATTTTTCTGAGAATAGCCATTTTTAAGCCATTTGTTCAGCAGTTTTAATTAAACCTTAGGCTCCCAAGTTCTGAAAATAAGCTCATTGGAGAACCTTCTTTATCTGTTTGTGCTTTGTGGTGGCTAAAAAGCTCATAAGAGCTTATTTTGATAAGCTAAAATAAGCCTTAAGCCCACTGCCCTAATTCCCCTGGTGCTGAGCACCAAAAGTAGCCCCACATTTCTAGCTTATTTGAAACTAAGCATTAGGATTTTAGTGCTTTTTCTTTTAGCTTATAGGTGTCCCTCTTAGGTTTAGCAGCTTAAAGTATTTAGTTTCCTTATTTAAGTAGCTTAAATCAAGCTTAAAGTAGTCCTTTTTCTCTTTTTATGAAATTGTTAGAATAGCTTATTTAAATTTCAGCTTATTTTAGGGCTTATTCTTAGTGACCTTAGCTTAATTTAGACTCTCTCTATTATCTGTTCCCCATAAAGTGTAGATTATTTTATTAGCGTAAATCCCAAATAAGGCAACGAAAAATAAGCAAATAAGCTTATTGGAAAGGTTTTTTTTTTTTGCAGTCCATTAAGCTCATGTTCCTGGCTTATTCCTTTGAGATTATCTTATGTGCTTATTAGGAAAAATGGTTACCTAAGCCCCATTAATAAGTTTGCCTTTTTATAAGTTTCAAAAATAAGTGTGGGACCACCTTTGCTTATTCGGGGTCATTAGGGATGTTTGTGTAATTCAATCTTTTAATGTACAATCTTAGGTCCCCCTTGTCAGTTTGCTGTCACCCCGTTTGTCCTTTACAGTCCTTTTCACTGTTAGTCCAAAGTTATCCTTAGATAGTTTTAGTTAATTTAAATACTTTAAATTAGGTTTAAAATCTAATTAGTTTTAATTACTTTAATTTAAAACAGGTAAAATTTGGGCAATTTTTATTTTTGTAGATTATGTTAACTTTTTCTTTATTTAATTTGATTTTTTTCAGATTTTTTATAGTTATATTTTTGACTTTTTATATTTTAATTAGTTTTAATATCGTTTTTTAATCTTAGAAAATTATTAAAAAATCCAAAAATTAATATAAAAAATATTTTTCTTTTTATAAATTTTCTTTTGTCATTTAGTGTTAGGAAAAATATAAAATTTAGTTGTAAGCTTAATTTTTCATCTGGCCCTACCAAATTACGGAACATGCTTCAACGTTTTAAGAGGCTCTAAGTTTAACGTGAATTGCATTTACCTACGAATCTGCGAAATGTATACATTTCGGTTATTCAGATTTCTATAGCAGTTCAATTAATACCGGACTCTCGCTTTTGAGTTATAGAGTGCCGTGCACTGTTTATTTTTGACATACGTCCGTCTATATGTCTCATCGTGTGAGCTACCTCTGTATACATCCTTTTGCGATCGCCTGATTATATCGCAGAAAATCAACTTGCTAGCAATTTCCATATTTTTGCCCTCCTAATTGCTTTAACTATTTAGGTTTCCCGATACCCTGTATCTGTCTCCACCCCGTACTTTAGTATAGATTTAATTTTAGGATTTCCCTATAACTAATTTTGTTTCCCGTAGTTTTTAAGATCCCCATTTCCTTTGCTTGTTTTCCCGTAGATTAAATTAAGTTTTATTTAATTAATTTTAGTTGTAATTATATCAGTGTTTCCATCATATATTCTCCATCATTCAATTTCTCATCAAACCAGGATTACTTTCAATTGCAGCCTCGTTGGGACATACGACCCGGGAATATCTCTTCCGGAATCTTTTTATCATTGATTTGATTCTTATATATTTTATTTCTAAGTAGGTCTTGACTTTTTCCCTTTGTCAAGGGTGAAGAGTTTGGATTTGCCTAGTATTTTATATATATACTATCAGACGAATCAATTTTTGGCGCCGTTGCCGGGGAGGCATTTGCTACGATTGTTATCCAACCTTTGATCTGAACTTGTCTTATTGTTAATATATCATATTAAAAAACACAAAAATATTTTTCTTTTCTTTTTATTAGTACATATCATATAAAAAAAAAAAAAAAAAAAAAAAAAAAAAAAAAATTGTCCATAAAAAATTAAAATTCACTAATTGGTAAAATACCAAAATATAATATTCTCCACTGAGGTATTATCATAATAAGTTCCGGTGAACTACTGAGTTCCCAATCGAACCAAAGATTTAAAACTTGCCTTCTGTGTCACTTACGATATACGGCTCACCTCATTCTGATTAACAAACTATAAAGTGGGTTTAAGGAGGGTTGTTCCTAGGAACTACGACCCAAAAGGAGAAATAAGCTTCGCGCTATTCCTACTCCTCCGCTCACCTGTGCGTTTTTCATTCTGAGAGCTACCGTGAAGTAAGATTGATTATCAGGTTTAAGTTGTCTATCTGATTTTGTCCAATTGTGAATTATGTTGTTAATAAATCCGAAAAACAAAAAAAATAATCTTCTTTTTCCTCTTAACTGTTTAATTCTTTTCTTGTCCCTCTTATTTGTTTAATTCTGATGGAGTCTTATCTCTGTTTTGAATGTGTAGGGTGTGGACAACCGACGGATAACTCTTATTGTTATTCGTGCACGTGCCAACAGTGCGGTTGTCGTCTCATTGATGGAGTTTGTCTTAGTTGTACTTATGGAAATGGAAATCAAATCGATTTTTCAACTCCGTACTCTTTTGATCAATCTCCAAGTTTCTCTCACCACCCCACACACTCTAAGCAAATCTTGTGTGAATTTTGCGGGAACGATACTCAATATTGTCACTGCTGTACACCTCAAAGCCAGTTTATCTATCCAGAGCCAGATTACAGCCTTGATTTCAATTCCCCGCAAGATTTGCATAATCTTCAACAGCAAAATCTTTGCTGTGAAAATTGTAGGGGTCCTCATGCGACTATTGAATGTCAACCGATGAGTCAAAACTCTCATTCTTTCGGTTTTGACCAACTTCAAACCCCGCAATTTTCCGTCAATCATCAACCTCCTCAACCAATGAGCATGGAAGCTTTGCAAGCCCAAGAGGACCTAATGAAATCGATTGAAAGCTTTCTCAAAAAGTTTAATCGTATCTCTTTTGGGAAAACGCCTAAGGTTCTATTGCAAGCTTGGGACAACTTTTTTGAAGTTAAGCACGCTCAATCCGAGGAAGTGCAAGAATTGCTTAGCAAACTTGTTCAAGATGTGAAAATCATAAGTGACGAGCTATCTGAGTACATCAATACTCCGGCTTGGAATCGCCCTCTCGTCTACTGTGATAATGATGATGACGAGGACTATACCATTGCAATCACACCCGAATCACCAACCAAAGAGCCCGTTAACTCTCTAAGTTTGGGGGACGAGCATCTTGACACTATTCCGGCAACGGAATCGGACGAATTCATAAAGTCTAGTGTCGAGAACCTTGTCCCAACCCCAATTGAGTTCGAGGATTTTTCCGACGATGAGTGTGATTTGCCTCCATATGATGATTCTTCAAAGAATCATGATTTTACTTTCTCCAACCCTCTCTTCGATATCGATGAAGATTTTACCTTAAGTGACGAGTCATTTTCCGAGGAGGACATTCCAAAAGAGAATTTTATCATTTTCTCTAATCCTCTCTTTGATCTTGATGAAGAAATTGCTTCGACTAAGGTAGATCGAATTAATGATGAGGTGCTGGAAGGCATCCATTCAATTCCACCGGGAATTGATTCTTTTGATGCTGAATCTGATCTTGTAGAATCCGTGCTAAATCGAGACATTTCGATTGATTCTTCTCCTAAGATCGATTCTCTTTCCAATGAGTTCGCCGGTGAACTCATCCTTCCTAAATCAATTCCACCAGAAATTGAGGAAGTTGAATTTGACCCGGAAGGTGATATTCTGTTTTTGGAAAGTTTGCTCTACGATAACTCTTCTCCTCGACCTCCGGAAGCTCTTCAAGCCAATTCTAATGCTATCGAATCTCTCCCTCCATCTCATATCCCCGTTGCGGATAATGATTCTCTTATGGAGGAGATTGACTTGTTTCTTGCTGATGACGGATCAATACCACCAGGTATTGAGAGTGATGATGTCGACTCCGTAGATGACGATACTTCTATTTCCCTTCCCGAGTTCGAATCGTTTTATGTTGATTATCCCAATTCGGGAAATTCAACCATTGATGTGGTGGAAGACATCCCCGTAGATGTGCCTAATGTTTTACCCACCCATCCCATCCTGGAGCAAGATTTCATACCCACTAGTGAATTTTTCGCTTATGTTGTATGGATCTTTCTCCCATTTCTTGCTTATCCGGTTATTCCGCCTTCTCTTCTCTCCTGTGGGGATGAAGACACCATATTTGATCCCGGCATTTCAAAAGTATCATTCTTCTAAGCCGGATGTATCTCATCGGAGTGGAACTTTCATGAAATTCAATACTTATCGTAGTCACTTGAATGAAAGTCCGATGATGATTTTAATTTCCACTTGTTTCCTCAAGGATCCATAAATCCTTGTGATGGGTCAAGCATCGCGACCCTAAACAAGCGCTTCGTGGGAGGCACCCCATGCTTATCCATAGTTTATCGTAGTAGTAGTAGTATGTAGTGTTAAATAAGTGTTTTGTGTTGTTGTGTAAAATAGCTTATCTTTTCCATTACCCGTGTTTCCATGTTGTTGTTATTGTCCAGGATTGCCCGGATTGTGAAGACTCTCAGTTTTGTCATTCATCAAGAGTTTCACATCTTCAGCTTCAATTGGGAATCCGATATCCTAATCTTATCGACTAACGTTTTATCTTTTGGCATACCTCATAAATGGCCTTAGGATTAATGTAATACCCTTCAAAACATCGAGGTCATGTTTAGTTCTAGTATTGGGGGGGAAGCTTCGATTTGAATTGTTTCCTGCAGCATTATTAACCACGTAAACCCTTTTTTACCATCTAAAATACCAAAAAATGAAAAAATTGAAAAAATTTTCAAAATATTTTAAGGTGTTTTTCACAGTTTTGAAATTCCTTGTTATATTGAATAATTTTTGACTTGATCGGGCGTGTTGAGCCCTAGCTAGTTCCTTTAGGCCAAGCTTTCACGAATTCTATAGCTTTGAATTTTAAAAATGTGAAGAACGAGAAATGATAGAGTTAAATATAATTTCATTGTGCTAAGCTAAATTCTTTCTAAAAAATTATACCAAGTAACTTGTGGTTTTCTTCTCCCCGTGAATTTCTAATCCGCCAAATCATACGTACATCAATTTTTATCAACAAATCAATCGTATTTTTCAAGAAAAAGCTATCAAATTTGTACTTGAGTTTTCAAAGCGAGCTTTTATAATGATTTAAAAATAGAGTAAAGCCAAAGAAGCATTAATGAAATTGTGAATGCAAAAATGCATGAAATTGAAATTTAGCAATGAAGCAAGCAGTTGATTTTATGGACAAGTAAAAGATGTGTCCCGTGATATCCCACTCCGCTAAGCACAACGAGGTGTCGGTTCAAACTAAGAACGGTCTTTGGCTTCTAGGGATTTGGTGTGTCGTGATATCTCACTTGGAAGAAAGGTCTAGGTGAGGGTTCAAACTAAGACACCAATCCTTAGCCATATTAGGAATAAAGGTGTTGAAGGATTCCCACTACGCTAGAAACTGGGTTGGTTTACAAACTACGAACATCGGTCCGTTGGTCGTGGGATATTCCTACTCCGTTAACACGAGTAGGGTTCAAATAAGCAAAGCATACCTAAGCATAAGAACTAATGATTATGATGTTGAAAAAGTTTTCAAAAGTTTCGAAAAGAATTAAATCTCGAAATCAAGTCACGAGTCTTAATAAGTTGTTGCTTTGAGTCATATTTTCATTTGAATTATGACTATGAAAATAAGTTGTCTATGGTTAAATACAATGAGTACACACATCTCAAATCTATATCCATGTTGAGGAGTTAGAAAATACTCAATCATAAGATATGAGGTCTTAACATCTAAACATATATCGACAATGGATCTTGTTTAATTGCTTAGCTTGAACTTGTGAAAAAACGAGGACGAAGAAATATCCGTCAGCGAACATACCGTAGAATCACATCAACGGACGCTTCTCATTCTATGATCCCATATTAATAAAGTAACATAAAGTCAAACAGTGTTAAAATAATGAGAAAATCCAAAATATTAGTTGATAGTTAGTGTAAATTCAGAAATGGTGAAAACGGGCTTACAATGTTTTACTTCATAACATTGCGTGAGGACACAACAATACCTTGAGTTGGGGGATTTGATAAGTGCTTAATTACACATATCTTTTACCTCTAAAAACGAGCTTAAATGACCAAAAACAGACAAAAACTGCCAAATATATGTTTGTTTTGCATTTGTATTGTGCAGGAAGTGGATATCAACAAAAAGACAGAAAACCAAGCCAAAATGACAAAACTGAGCATGGAATGGAAAAGACTGTGCAAAATCAAGGCCAAAGTCCAAAAATGCCAAAGTCAGAGTCAATACTGAAGAATCAGCAGTCAAACCCGAGCGAAACTGAAGAATACAATGAATCAATCTTAACCCATCTGATGGGCCGGGAAAGCCCAATAGTATAACTATGAAGACTGTGAAGACCAAATGGGCCCTCAATCAATTACAACAGCCCATTTGTGTGCATTTGACAAAGACTGTGAAGACTTTGAAGACCCAATCCTAGCCCTTGAACAGCCAATCTCAGCCATTGTACACACAAAACCCACTTCATAACCTTATTGGGCTTGAAAAAGCCCAATAACCAAACCTGTACCTTATTGGGCCCAAACCCAAACCCAGTGGGCCCAATACAAGCCCAAAAGCCCAACAAAAGCCCACAATCCTTTTTTATAAAACACAAGGACCAAAATGTAAATTTTAAAAACTTTGTTTTATAATTAAAAATGAAAAAAATAAAGAAAAGGGGCCAAAAATGCCAAGTTTTAAAAGTTGTTTTATAAGGAAAACAAAAGAAATAAAACACAAGGGCTGGTTTTGCAATTAACCAAACCCCCTTTTTCTCTTTTATTAGTTATAAACGCAGGGACCATTTTTGCAATATTACCAAACCTCTTTTATCTCTTTTGTTATAAAAACGGAGGGACTAAAGCTGTTATTTTCTAAACCTATTTATAACTAAACTTGGGCTTAAAAGAAATGAAAAGAGAAGAAAAGTTGAGGGACTATTGTTGCATCTTCCCCAAACTTCTCTTTTAAAACTCTAACCATAACTGTACCATAACAGCCTTGGCGCCAAAACCCTTACCACCCTTTCCCATGGTTTTCTAGCTACAAACCACCTCCCAAGTACCTCTACAGCTCACCCCTCACCTTTCCCCACAACCCAATGCCCCTATAACCCTTTCCCTGCCAAAATCACACAACCCAAAGTCGACATTCATGGCTGAGATGAAGAGAAGACAAAGAGAAGGGCTAGGATTGCCTTGGGAAGCTTCCTACTCTCACAACAAGCTCATCCCAAGTCCTTTCAGCAGCTATAAAAGAGAGAAGCCCAAGCCGAACTCAACACACCCTTTTTTACCTTTTTTTTAGTTTAAATGTTTTAATTAAGTTTTTTTAAGTATTGTAATTCAGTTCACTTTAAAAGTTTTATGTAATTTCTTTAATGTTAATGAGAAGTTAAGAGTGTTTGAGAAAAATTGCTATTGTCGAAATTTAAACTATCATTCAAGTTGTTAAATCCTGTTTAAATTGTTTAAAGATGTGTTAAAGTTGTTAAGTAACCCTTATAAACACCCTTTCTCACCTTATTTCACCAGAAATCAGTAAAAAAATCGATTTTTATATAAATAAGGGGGTGTTTGGTTTAGTCCCAAAATGGGTCAAATGGGAATTGGTATGGGTCACAAACACTCAGCCAACTTTGGCTGAGTGTGTAGGCTTTATTAAGCCTTTTTAATCACAGCTTTTAGTGTAAGAATGAATTTTTAAGTGTCTTTTGGTTTCTGTCAAAATTTGAATAAGCAAACTTGAGCTTAAAGGCTTAAGCTGCTTATGCAGCTTAAGCACACTATTTGTGTGCTTGTTGTTGTTGTTTCTAGCAATTTACCCAACCCTTGTTCTGTCTCTTTAAGATTCACCAAGTAATAAGCCAAGTGTATGCATGTGTGTTTGTGAAATCACCCAACTTGTAGCCCCAAAATCAGCAGTTTTAATTAAGCTTTAGGCCCTCATATCTTGAATATAAGCTTACTAGTCACCCTTTTAAATCTGATTTGGATATGTTTGAGCTAAAAGCTCTGTAAGAAGCTTAATTGCATAAGCCCAAAAGCCCCCTTTTTCAACAGTTGTATTTAACCTGGTGCAGAGTCACCATTTTCAGCCCACTTTTCTAGCTAATTTAGATAATAAGCCCCTAGTTTCTTTTAGCTTTTATTGTATCCGCTTTAGGTTACCCTTTATTCCCATAGTTTTTGTAAGCTTTATCTCCCCCCTTTAGCTTATCTAATATAGCCTTAAAAGTCACCCATTTTTTTCTGTTTTCTTCCCTTCTTATTAAACTGTCACCATATCTTAGTTCATTTCTACATATTTTAGGGCATAATCTAGATAACTTAGCTATATTTAGGACTCCCCTCTCCCTATTTATCTGTCCCCCTAGTTTCTAGCTTATTTGTTGGCTTAAATCCCAAAAAGCCAAGAAAAATAAGCTCATAAGCTTATTAAGTTCTGCAGCCCCATTAAGCTCATTTTTCTAGCTTATTTAGTTGGATTCAGCTTATGCACCTTTTATGAAAAAGACTCCCCATAAGCCCTTCTACAACTTTGCTTCTTTGGCTTTTTGATAATAAGCTAGTTGGACTTGATTTGTAATCGGGTTCTCTTTCAGGGACCATTTGTGTAATTTTGTCTTTAATAGTTAAAACTGTTAGTCCCCCTTGTCAGTTTATAGTTTCCCCGTTAGTCCTTGTGCCCTTTTCACTGTTAGTCCCTATAGTTAACCACAGTTAGTTTATTTAATTTAATTAATATAAATTAGGTTTAAAATTAATTAGTTTAATTACTTTTTATTTAAACAGTAAAATTTGGGCATTTTTATATTTTTAGAATTGTTAACTTTTTCTTTATTTAATTTTATTTTTTTAGAATTTTTGTAACTTTTATTTTTTGTCTTTTTCTATTTTCTTAGTTTTAATTAGTTTTTAATCTTTAAAAATTTATAAAAAATCCAAAAATTAATAAAAAAATATTTTTCTTTTTTATAAAATTTTCTTTTGTCATTTAGTGTCTAGGAAAAATATAAAATTAGTAAAGCTTAATTATCTTAAATGTTCCAGTTTTATACCCGTTTTTACCGGGTGCGTTTTTCTTTTTTTTTCCGTTTCTTTTTCGTTTTAAAACATTCATACGACCTCCGCTTAAGTTCTAGTTTCTTTCTTTTTCAAACACTTTTTCGATTGAGATATGTCCTTTCTGGACATTATCACGAAGAAAGTGGTGACGTATTTCGATGTGTTTGGTACGAGAATGTTGCACCGGGTTTTTGCTAAGGTCAATTGCGCCTTTGTTGTCGCACATGATGGGAACGTCGTCGAGTCGTACGTCGTAGTCGATGAGAGCTTGTTTCATCCATAGTGCTTGTTGACATGCCTTTCCGGCGCTTACGTATTCGGCTTCGGTAGTGGATATAGCAAGAGCGGTTTGTTTCTTCGAGAACCAAGATGTCAAACAACATCCCACGAACGTACAAATACCGCTAGTGCTCTTTCGGTCCACATAATCTCCCGCATGATCAGAGTCGGCATATACTACGGTTTCTATGCCGGTCCCCTTAGGATACCATAATCCTAAGTGCGTAGTGCCTTTAATGTATCGGAAGATACGCTTAACCGCTTCAAGGTGAGAGGTTTTGGGAGCCTCTTGGAAGCGGGCACAAAGGCAGACACTAAACATGATATCGGGCCTACTTGCCGTTAGGTATAATAAACTACCTATCATGCCTCGATACTTGGTACTATCTACCGACTCACACTCTTCATCTTTCGTGAGTTTAGTATCGGAGGACATGGGGGTTTTCATTGGTTTAGAATCTTCTAGACCAAATTTCTTAAGCATTTCTTTAATATACTTAGATTGATTAAAGAATATACCATCTTCCATTTGTTTAATTTGTAATCCAAGGAAGAAGTTAAGTTCACCCATCATGCTCATCTCGAACTTGTCATGCATGATTTTGGCAAATTCATCACACATGTCTTGACAAGTCAAACCGAATATAATGTCATCGACATATATTTAAACAATGATGAGATTTGAACTTTTTTTCTTAGTAAAAAGAGTGTTATCTACCATTCCTATTTTATATTCATGTTTAATAAGAAAGGCTTTTAATCTATCATACCAAGCTTTAGGTGCTTGTTTAAGACCATATAAAGCTTTCTTTAATTTATAAACATGATCCGGTTTTTCAAAATCAATGAATCTTGAAGGTTGTGCCACGTATACCTCCTCATTGATAAAACCATTCAGGAATGCACTTTTTATATCCATTTGGAATAGTTTAAAATCTAAGGCACACATATAAGCTAATAATATTCTAATGGACTCAAGTCTAGCAATCGGGGCATAAGTTTCTTCATAATCGATGCCCTCTTGTTAGTTGTAGCCCTGAGCAACTAATCTAGCCTTATTCCGAGAAACAATACCGTTCTCGTCTAACTTATTTCTAAATACCCACTTAGTTCCTATGATTGTCATATTCCTAGGTTGAGGAACTAACTCCCAAACGTCGTTAGCAACGAATTGATTTAATTCTTCTTGCATGGCGACTATCCAACTTTCATCTCCTAAGGCTTCATTTACATTCTTAGGTTCTATAGTTGATATAAAATAGTAGAAGTTACTTTGGTTTTGGGCTTGTGATCTAAGGGTTCTTTGGTTGAGGTTTCCTATAACATTTTCTAAGGGATGGTTCCTAGATTCCTTAATATTGACTATTTCGTCAATCTCTAATGTTTCATCCTCAACGTCATTTTCTAGGTTTTTCTTTTTGGTGACTTTAATTGCTTCTTCTTCATCTAAGTCATCATCCACCAAGGGTGATGTCTTAGAGGGTGGAGGAGTTTCATCGAATGTCACGTTGAGTGATTCTTCGATTTTCCTAGTGTGTTTATTAAGAATGATATAGGCTTTACTATTTTGGGAGTAACCTAGAAAGACACCTTCGTATGACTTTGGGTCAAACTTGGTAAGGTAGTCTTTAGTGTTTAAAATGAAGCACTTGCTTCCAAACACTCTAAAATAGTCAAGAGTAGGTTTCCTACCTCTCAAGATTTCATAAGGTGTTTTTCCTAGAATGGCTCTAATTAGGATTCGGTTGAGAATATATGTTGAAGTATCTACGGCGTTACACCAAAACTTTTGTGGTAACGATTGCTCATTCAACATGTAAAAATAAAAAAAAAAAAAAAAAAAAAAAAAAAAAAAAAAAAAAAAAAAAAAAAAAAATAAAAAAAAAAAAAAAAAAAAAAAAAAAAAAATAAAATAAAAAAATATCTTTTATGGTAACGATTGCTCATTCAACATAGTCCTACTTATTTCTTGAAGTGTCCTATTTTTCCTTTTGACCATGCCATTTGATTGAGGAGTGCGTGGAGTCGAGAAGTTATGTGTAATACCGTTGGCATTACAAAATTCTCCTAATTGCACCTCATTATCAAACGTTACCGTGGTCGGTTCTTATTGACACTATTGAACAACCTAATTGGTTTTGGATTTTCCTACTAAATATTTCGAATTGATCGAAAGCTTCAGTTTTATCCTTAAGAAATCTAGTCCAAGTATACCTAGAGTAGTCATCTACTATGACTAGGGTGTAACGGTTTCCTCCATAACTTCGTACGGCGGATGGACCGAAGAGATCCATATGGAGAAGTTCTAAGCATCTAGTCGTTGAGACTACATTCTTAGCTTTGTGACTAGCATGAGCTTGTTTTCCTATTTTGCAAGCATCACAAAAATGTTGATCAAACTTAAGCTTAGGTAAGTTTCTAACTAATTCCTTAGAGGCCAATGATTGAATGAGACGCATATTTGCGTGTCCTAATCTCCTATGCCACAGTGGATATTTTCTCAATTCGTAGTTAGACAAATTTGATCCTTAGGCTTATTTCCTAATTTCATCACATATAAGCCTTTCTTCCTAATACCTCTACCTATGACTTTACCGTCTAGGGATTCTCTATTCGATGTTTAGGAGAATGTTACTTACATTAATTGTCACATATTTGTTCCTATACTTAGCAATTAAATCCTAAGTTTTCAAAATGTTCTAAATATCTATTTTGAGAGAGTCATTAGAAATCGTACCTTTGCCAATGATGTTACCGCGAAGATTACTACCAAAAATGACATTACCTCCATCTGTATGCTTGTAGTGGAGAGAGTTTTTGTTACGTCATATGTTTAGAGCATCTTTATCCTTGATCCTTTTCGTCGGCTCCAGTCGACTCCAAAAGCCTATCTATTTATGTAAGGACAATAACTCAAAAATTAGGTCCCCAATATCTCATGGGTCCAAAGTTGTTGTGCCAAACATCCCTTGCATTTGATGCAATTGGTTGGGATGTGAGAATGGAAGACACATTTCCCATGGCATGTAACTTTGACGTGGAAAGTTGTTCCAACTTACGGGAAAGCCATGAGGTTGGTTTTGTTGGATAGAAAAACGTGTCTTTTTGGTTGCGGTGTTTTAGGACGAGAATAATTATTATTGACTCTTCTAGGAGGTGGTTTTTGATCTAAAATTGGGTTTAGAAAATCCAACTCCGGGTTTTGACAATGGCTTATAAAATTGTTTAACTTCATTGTCACTAGCAACGGGAACTTTGGCCTTGTTTACAATTATGTGTTTTGGTCTAGGACCCAAAATGGATTTTTGAAAGATACAGTTTTCTCTGATCAGCGTTGTGGTGGGGATCCATATTTATTTTGGGGGCCGCTGTTCATTTGGGGTCGCTATATTTATGGGGACCTCATCAGAAGTCCAATTTCTTTCTAGATTTCACAAATTTTATTTCCTTAGTTCCACTAGATGATGCTTCAAATGAATTAAACCCTAAACCTAATTTATCACCGAAGGGTTTTTAATTACTTAACATTTCATTTAAACAATGTGTACTCTTTTCAAATTTGTTTAATCTAGTAGATTCATCTTTGAGTTTTTCATTCTCAATTTAAGTACATGACACTTTGCACAATCGAGATCAAACTACGTATTTTTCTACGAGTGTGGATAATTTATCTTTTAATTCTCTAAGCTTATTTTCTAGACTATTTCTAGTAGCTTTTAACTTTTTTTTAGTGATTATCTTTAGACTTATTTTGCATAACTTATCATATTCGTTGTCTAAAGCTATAATAATCAATTGTGAGTTTACGATCACAAAGTAAGTTGATTCGGATACATACCTCACTGATGCATGAGCTACAAGAAACGTTTAATCTTTGAACATCCTCCCCCACATTTTCTTCATTTCTTCACCGTTATCGCTCAAGAGCCTTCGGACAAAAGTCTTTGGTTATTTATCTTTTGTGTTTTGGACAATTCTCTAAAAGATGGATTTGGGTCGCCACATATCAAGCCATTTTCTATCACTTTTACCGTTCTTGTCATCACGACTTCTTTGGAACGTCTTTTTGTCGTTCCGAGGTTGTCTCACGAATCTACCTCTTCTTTTAAAGAACTTCTTGAAGTCTCTTACCGCCATGGCGTACTCTTCGTCTTCACTATCGGAAGTCAAACATTCTTCATCACTAGATTCTTTCTTAGCCTTTAAAGCAATAGATTTTCTTTCAACTTTTGCTTTGACTATTTCGGAATCCTTCTTGATGATCATTTCGTGAACTTTTAGGTTCCCGGTTAATTCATCAAGAGATAGTGACGTTAAGTCTTTCGACTCTTTAATCGCCGTGACCTTTGCTCTCCATTTAGGATGTAGAGCTCTAAGAAACTTCCTTACGTAGTTCTTACTAGAATAACCTTCATCAAGAGCTTTAAGACTAGTAATAATAGTATTAAATCTAACAAAAGCACTATCTATAGATTCGTCTTCGGAAACCAATAGGTCGATCTTATTATATTTGACTTGGCTATTGCCTTGATGGGTGATTAACAAAGTTTTCCAAATTTCTTTTGCCGTGTTACACATGAAAATTCTCTCATATTCTTTTCTTGGCAAAGCATTGTAAATAACCATTTCTGCTTCATTATTTTTCGCAAGTCTCTTTTTGAGATCATCGGTTTGTTTTTCAAAAGGGATAACCTCATCTAATTTGGTTTCTGGATTTTGTACAATAGGTTGAAAATCACCATTGGTAATAACATGCCAAAGATCTAGATCTTTTGATTTAACATATGTCTCGAATCTATTTTTCCAATAAATAAAACTATCGCTTTCAAAGAGTGGTGGTCTTTGCATAGATTGCCCTTCTAGATATTTGTCGGAATCCATAGATCGATCCAAGCTTTAAAATACAATATATTTTAAAAATCTTGAGTGACCTTGCTCCTGATACCAATTGTGGAAACTAGAAGGGGGGTTGAATAGTTTACACGTTTGTTTTACGTTTTAAAAGTTTACTTTCAAAAATGTTTAGATCCGAGTTATATGTTTAACCAATTCACAATATGAACAAGCAATAACTATCTAAACTAAAACACGATAACAACAATAATAATGTAAAGAGATAAGGAAAGAAACAACCAAACCAAGACACCAAGATTTTATAGTGGTTCGGCTACGAAGCACCTCTTCGCCCTACTCCACTCCCCGAGTATCCGACTCGAGATTTCACTATGTCAACAAGCTCCCTTTAGGCGGAGAAAACCGTTTACACGTCGCTTACGTTATTTTCCGACACTAAGCTAAATGTCGAGTCCTAATCTTAGCTAGAACCAATCTACCACTTCACAAGATATACACACTCACAAGATCTACACTATCGGATCTACACAATATCCGAATCACACAAATACACAAGATAAATACAATAGAGTTTTGGTACTTAGAAGAAAGGAGGATAGATCACTAATTAACACTTCGTTTCTTGACGAATACGAGTGTTCTTCTCTTGCACTTGAATGAGAGGGAAGAGATGAGAAGAAGAGATTAGATCACTTGAAACAAGATCTAAGTATGTTAGAGGTAGAAGATGAGATTTGATCACTTGAAACAAGATTAAACAATGTTAATGATCAAGAGATTTAGTGAGAGAAAGAAGTTTTAGAGAGAAAAAAATAACTGAAAAATTAATGCAAAGAGGTCTGTTTTTCTGCTGCGAATAGTGCAGTATTTATAGCCAGGAAAACACAACGGTCATCTGGTGGCGGTCCTGGAGGTCCCAGATAAATCTGGGGGCCGCCTAGCCACTTAGGGGGCCGCCCCTAGACTGACACTCCAATTTTTGTCTTTTTATGGGGATGGTTGATCCTGGTATGTTGTTTTCTGATTTAGAGGAAAAAACTGAATTCAAAATTTATGTTTTTAAATAAAACATTATTTTTATTAATAAAACTATTTTGTGTATGTTGTAAAAAATATTTTTGTAAAAATGTGATGGATTAAGAAGAAAAATTATTTTCTTGATCACTAATTAAGTTTAATGATTTGTTTATCCATACCTTAAGTGATTTATGTCGAAATGGAAGTTTACGATTAATAACATGTAAACGTTTATTTTTATCGTGAATGTTTTTACATTTTGTCATCTTCAAAACGTAGAGGACTCGAAAAATATAAATAACGTTTTTAAGCATTATTTGTATTAACATCCAGGATGATACTGGAGACAAATCCATTTTTAGATGTCCAGCTTTACCTGAAGAAGAAAAAGAACCTTTAATACAGAAACTCGAGCAGCAAAAGTTTTGATAACTGTCAAATAAATGCTTATATATTCTCACAATGGTTTACTAATATTGTAATAAACATATTGAAGATATTTTGTTGAGCTATAGAACGCATGCAGTAAAACCTGTTGTATATGAGGTCAAGATTTTGTATGTTCTCCGTTGTTTATGTTTATTTATTAAGAAAGCTGTTTAATTAACCAAAAGGACCATCTTTTTAAGTTTTCGTTTTGGATAGATATTAGTTATCTTTCCCCAAAACACTTTTAGGTTTTTGAAAGTTGTTTATGGAATTTAGCAAGAATCATTTGTTAGGTGCTTATTAGAATTGAGCAGTTTCGGTAAAGCAACTTCACCTCATTTATTGCACTACAAAATATTGAGAAAGATTGTTTATTGCAGTACGTAAATCTAAACGGCGCCTACACCAACACATGTAAAATCGATAATGTAAACTCATTAGTGCAACCATGAACGTAGGTCAGTCACCCCGTTCTTGACCAAAGCACATAATCTTCATTATTTATATTATCAATTTTACCTCTACTTTTAGATTTCATTTAACGTTATTTATATTAACAATCTTACCTCTACTTCTAGATTTCAATTGTTTTTAAAGCTAGCCGCCTATCAGGCGGGCCTTGAAACTAGTAGTTTATATTTGATGCTTCTAAACACGTTTCTTACCACAGATCCATAACAAGATGAATCAAAACGTCAAATAAACGAAATTCATCAAACTATTTTTCTTCAAAAAGAAGAACAAACTTCGAATTTGACAAGAATCTTTGATTCTAATCCGTGAAATATAAAACATAAAACTTAAGAAAGAATTTTAATCATCATATGCAAAAGCGTAAAAATTGTTTAAAAAATGTTTCAGTTTTGACAATAAACTCACGAACTCAAAATTTTCAAATCGTTTGATCTTGTTTTCGGAAAAAACACTCTAACAATCATATGCTAGCTCTATTACCAATGGCAGGTCACAATATATCAAGAATCAATGCATGAAATAATTATAGTTTTAGAGAGAGAAAATTAGAGAGAGGTATGATAGAATTCTGGAGAGAGAAAGAGATGAAACTTATTTCTTATTATGAGACACTCTCAACTTGGTGAGGTTATGGGGGTATATATACTCCTTGTACAATACATAAACGTAACTCCAACTAATGCTTAACCAAGTCTCGTGACTACACGTTAGTTACGAGACGTTAACATAACCAGTATAAACGTAACATTGAACCTACATGACTACATCCAAACATTGAACCTACATTCAAACATCAAACTATTACATTGTTTACATATATGAGATCCTATATAAAAGATGCCCAAGAAAAAACGTGTGAGTTATACGTAGAACACTGTCAATGCAAATCAAGAATGATTTAAAAAAATAAATCTTGAATATTATGAAGGGACAACACAATAAAGACAGAAACAACTAAAAGACATGCATCAACACAAGAGCCAAGTCCATAAGCACATTAAAAGTGTAGCGGGTCTAGGGCGTAAAATCTTCAAACTACTCATATTTTGCGTTTAAATGCAAAGATATTTACGTTCCCTGACCACGCATTAAAAGCTCCTTGAGGCCTGGGTAAACGTCTCATCAAAAAACTTTATGAGCATCTCATCATCAAGCATGAATTCATCACCATATCTCTCTAAACAGTTAATATACTAATGAACTAGAGGGGACTTGATAGCGTATGGGAGTTTTAGCCCACTGGCTAAAGCACATACACCCATAAACATGCCCAAGACTAGCCCACCGAGGCTAGATGCATCACAACTTTCTCGGGAAGCAAGTTCCCAAGACAAACAATAACAATACCTAGCCTTAAAAGGGTATATAGACATAAGGCTAGGATGAGATCTTATCCTAAAATTCGCTACAACAGACAAAACGTGCCACTACCTCATTTGATTAAGAGGTGGTGCTACAAACATTACACTAGTACATACAGTTCTTCATGGAGCATTCCATGAACATGACAGAGCCAAGAATGACACCCTACGTGTCATTCTTGTCTCCTCACTTGGATGTCATCTATGTGGACCATCCTCACCCATTAGATCACATTGACGGGTTGCACAAAACCCTAAATGCCTCTCTATAGATACCAAGCCATTTCCTTAAACTTGACCAAATCACATAAGACACAAACACTCTCACACTATAACCGAATCGTAAGTGTTACCCCGACTCTTGACTTTGATCGTAACTTGGGATCCTTATCGAAAATGGGAAACCAAACAATCGATTACCCTCAATCCAATCAAAAGATTGCTATACATCTTTAGAAAACTCAATGCCTACGTCAACACCCTTCTAAATTTCTTAATTACGTCGATATCCTACCACATTGTAAAAATACTCATATCTATACTACTTATAAAACAAAAACATCCCTCTCTTTATAATGCACAAAAAAAATTAAGTAATACAACTTATTAAGCTTATGGTACAATCTTTAAATGCAACTTGATTTTAAGTAATACATATCATAAAGCTTATGGTACAATCCTTGGATGCACAAAACTTATATAGTTTATAAGTAATACAAGTTTTAATGCTATGTATACAACTATTTAATGCATCAATGCACAAATATAATTAATGTTATTGTTAAAATACCCCCATCACTCCAAAGTACAATTAATATAATACATGATACAAACCAAACAAGCTATTAATCAATAATATCAGAAAACTTTTCTTCTAAGCATTTGTCAAACCCGCAAGCCAAACCAGTGTCTTAGCTTTTTCATACAATGAACGCGGAAATTGATCATTCGATTGTACTGATTACTGTTACAACAATTAATTAACATTAAACATCTTATGTTTAGGAACACTTTTTATAATTACAATCATTATATGACAATATGACTCGAAAAACATTTATGATTACATTTTCCCGTTTTGATTATCAAATTTTGGAAACGCAAAATATAAAAAAGGCGTATTAAACGAAAACGAAAAATGTGAATGTCACGTGTATCTAAAATAAAGTTTTGGAGAATCAAACATACTTCAAAACGCGATTTTTGTATGCATAATACAAAACGACACGCATCAGCTTATCATTTCTCACCACGACAACCGCCTTGGTACTAGCAACGCTACATTATCTGCTATTATTATATGAAATATATTGCTCATAGTCTCATACATAAATTTATCCAGCATAAAAATCTAGCTATCTGTAAAGCTATTGCAATGAAAAATGATGATCGAAAAAATTGTTCGTCAGAAATCATGATTGCAAGGTACCCGCCGCTGCAACGCGCGGGTACCCTGCTAGTATACTCAAATACATAATTAAATTCATGATTAAATAATTTTGATATTCTTATACTAGTAGTTAACAGTTAAGTTACATTTTTTATCCTTCATCCCCAACTTTAATGTTAGCATCCGATTGTCTAATTAAACTAAAAACAACTTGCTCTCTCCGGTTTTATTTTTTTCTTATAAAATTTGTTTTATAGGTGATTTTAACAGATGCATAAATTAGTTCTCTTTAATTTTCATGATTTTATCGTTTCAAAAACTTCTAAGAATTTGTTTTGTATTAATTGTTAGACTTCCAATTTTCATCTTTTCCAAGCAATTTATAGGCATTTAAATGAGATCTAAACTTTCTTTGCGCTTGAGGCGGGTTTTAATTATCACAATTAAAAGAACTAATATTAGTTGAAT